>WSTK01000282.1:0-39845 GCA_019616945.1 Ceratobasidium sp. 414
TGATACCGAAGCGCGACCTTGCAACCCTCTCATTTTATTTCCTCACAGGTTGTAGATGTCCGAGACCGTAAACTCAAGTCACAACTTCGCCCCCCACTGAAAGCAGTGCGCCAAGGTCATATATGGCAAGCGGGCTAGTAGCTGCATTGGGCATCCTTGTTTTGCACCCTTGTTCCTCTTCCCCATTTGATCACCCAGTCCACTCCTACTTGTATCTGAAGCCAACAAGGTTTTATTAATTGGGAGAATACATCCGGAGTTCTGCACCGACATTGATCGCACCCCGCCCAGACCCTGTGAGGCTTCTGGACATGCCGCGCATCCAGGCCATTCCGGCGGGAATGCTCTCTTGGTATAACCTAGAGGGTAGCAGGCGCTCAAGGTCGAGGTACAATTCCACCATATATGCACCTAATTGTGGTCTCCAGGAGGTTCTTGCCGTGAGGGGCGGCCTAGAAAAGAACCCCCCGCCCAGCGCCAAGTCTCCATGCTCTGCACACTCTCCGGTCAAAGCCACCAGCTCTAGTCCACAGTTTGTTCTTGTACTCCCCTCGCCATGTTCGCTGCCAAGCTCGCTCTCGCCGCCATCTCCGCTCTCTCCGCGGTCTACATCGCCGGCGCCGTGCCCACTGGCTTGACGCCTCGTGAGGACTGGAAGACCGCTCTGGGCTGGGACGGCAAGGTTACGACTTCCGGTCGAGCTCGACCCGAGCAACACTGTCAAGCCCACTCCTGGTGTGAGTGTCCCGCTCGTCCAGTGTGCTTTAACGTCCAAAGGACTCAAATCCATGTTTCCAGGCTGGAAGTCACGATGTGAATCAGGTTATGCCACTCAAGAGATAGGAGTGGTTCCAGAATACTCAGCCAAATTGGCTGGGGTTCTGGAGGCATCTGGAGCGCTCCTGAGTGCTCAAGCAGGTGGAGCCACCCCCCCTAATCCGGAGCACTCAGGAATGCTCAGGAGTGCTCGGGGAGTACGTGACGTAATCTCAGCAGATCTCTTGAGATCTTCTGAGCCGAAGTCGCAGTCCCCCGAGCACTCAGGAGGCCTCCAGGGAACCACACACGTGCTCAGCTCCACTCCGGCCACTCCTTTGTAATCCGGGGCAAAACCGGGGGTTCCTGAGCCGGGCCGTATTTGGCCGAGTATAGTACAACCAGTACCTAGCCGTAAGCCAGGTCAGGTACGTTGTTTTAACCTCATTAAGTACAGAACCCAAGAGTAAACAGGCTAGGCTGATAACAGGTAGTACCAACCCAGTTGTCACGGAGCTAAGTGGTGATCAAATCCAAATTGAGGCACTTGTAAGACCAAACTCTCCGCCCCTTTTTCTGAAGGTCACGTGATGACCCTGCGACGAATTCTGACTCGCACAATGGTCAAGCTAGACATAAATCCTCCTATAAATCGAACAATGAGGGAACTGGATCGGTCATTATTCCGACTTACCATCCCAATCCTTGCTGCCGAAATTGAGGCGCGCAAAACAGGAGAGCTCCTTAGGTCACCCGCGCTGCGAGGTAGCATACTCGACATCCCGAAGATCACCAACGTCGTTAAAGGTCAGGATGGGAACGACAGTAAAAGATTGTTGCTACTAGGGGTTAATGAACCAGGTACTCATTTATCGCTTCACTCTTGTTTACTCACCTGACTCCGAATTGAGGCAGGTCAATTGTCCGCAGTGGCTAGACAGTATCTCGATGAGGAAGCGGCAAAGTTTGTGCCTCATAATATTAATCTCGATTATGAATATTGGACAGCGGACCAAATTCTAAGATCTGTACTTCCCCCCGAGCTTGGAGATGGATCTCCAACTGCATTCTCTATCAACGGTCATATTGGTGGGTTTTGTCGATCCAGCGTCTCTGGCGTCATAAACTGAAGTATAAGCTCGTATTTAGCTCATATGAACCTGCGCGACGAGTACCTACCTTACAGGTACCTAATCGGCCAAGTCATCCTTGACGTACGCAATTCCTTCGCCGGATCATCTCTATTATGTTAATACCATCCACCATAGAAGAACAAAATTATCCGCACGGTTGTCAATAAACTGGACAGCATTGAAACTGAGTTCAGATTCTTCAAGATGGAAGTCCTGGCGGGCGAACCTGATTTCATCATAAAACATGTTTGTTCCCTGCCCATGATATTATATCACAACAGAGTGCTAATGCTCTGCAACTTAGAACGAATCGAATTGCACCTTTACTCTCGATTTTTCTACGGTCTACTGGAACTCTCGACTCGCGCACGAGCATGAACGACTCGTTAACCTCTTCGCAACTAACCCCGAGAATCCGGCACCTGTCATCGCCGACGTCTTCGCAGGAGTTGGTCCATTCGCCGTTCCCGCCGCGAAACGGGGAGCAGTCGTATACGCAAATGATTTGAATGGGGAGAGCACAAAATGGATGGAAGTTAATGTAAAGAACAACAAGGTGCGATTTGATTGGTTGTCTCGAGTTGGATTATTCGATTTACTCGTCCAATAGGTAGTCCCGCGAGTGCGAATTACCACCCTTGATGGTCGAAAATTTATCCATGACGTTATCCAAACGGCCTGGAACTCACCTTTTGGCCCCGAGGCATATGTCAAGCCGCTGACCGTCCGTGAGCGCCGGATGAAGCAGCGAGCTGCACCCAACTCTGAGCAAACGGTCGCGCAGCCCACACCTGGCCCGAAATCTCAGTCTACTTGCGTCCCGATCCCTGATCTGCCATCAACGCACGATCCCCGCCGGGTTGATCACTTTGTGATGAATCTCCCGGGTACAGCACTCGAGTTCCTCGACGCGTTCAAGCCCTCTTTTGCCGCCCTCCTTTCGTCTCAAAAGTCTGAAGAAGCCAGGGAAGTTTACAAGATGATGCCAATGGTTCATGTTCATTGTTTTACGCGGGAGCTAGAAGAAGAGGGCGCGAGGAAAGATATCTTAGACGTGAGTGCCAGAATCGCGTGCGCATTAAGCTGACACTAACCGGGTGCGGTCGATTAGAGAGCCCAGGGAGCGCTTGGTTCTGCAATAACCAACGAGGTGCTCCTTCATCATGTGCGAAAGGTGGCGCCAAATAAAGAGATGTACTGCTTGAGTTTCCGTTTGCCTCAATCTTTTCTCGACTTGTAAATCCACCTCCTACCCTGAACGTGAACACCATTATTGAATCAAAACATTAAATATCTACACAACGGCAATAGGCAGTGCAACTACAAAAGTTGACCTAGCATTTCGTGGAAGGACAACAATTCTTTTTGCGCCGTCAGCTTGCCAAGTCTCGCAGGAAGGACGCCGGCCTCCTTCGGAGCTCTCGATTGGTTCCACGGAGACGATGGGGAGAGATAACGTGCCGTGTCGAAGAGGAAGTAACGTTAACTGAATCGCATGCTCGTTGTCGCCCTGCCGAACCACATTAACATTGGACAGAAAAACATTTACGACGACTCACCGTTGCAAGGTATTCTCCCCTTTTTGGGCCACAAACTAGCCATCCCGAGTCCGTCTCACAAACCATATCATATCGCATCATACACTTGTCCTCCGTTCCTTGCCCTAAACCGCTCCAATGGAAGGAAGAGGTGATGTTAAGGGTAATATCGATAGGCTGGCCTGCATAGTTCTGAGCCTTAGAGTCCAGGTGAGGAGTTATTTGCACCCGATTGACGATCTAAAACGAAATCTTGACGCATAAACGGGGAGGGTAACAAGAGAAAGGGTACGACCTACATTCATGAGAGGTACATCAAACGGCATTGTAACGGTTCTCCATTCCGAGCCCTCATCTCTTACATCGGATTGGGACTGGGAGTCGACCCTCCGCATATCCTGTAGGTGGGTAAGCCGCCTATCCTCGCGAGTCACAAATCACGTACCTCAAGAGCATCGACGACCGAGCGAACTTCCAGCTTGACAGGGGCCTTTTCGACGAGTTGTTGTGCCCAAGCTTCCAAGTCGATATTTACTGGGGAAAGTCGAATTAATTCAAACATGTCAATCCATGTGGTGGTATTGAGAAGGGTGGCCTTGATGATGTCACACTGCTGCGCTTGAAGGCGAGGATTGGAAGGATTGGATGTCGAAAGATCAACTGCAGACTGAATGATTTTAGCGAGATCTGGCAAATAGGAAGTTAGGGCATATTATTGACGGGAATACACTTCTTTATACCTTCATGTAGTGGCCTGTATGTGATGACAAGTTGAAGAGTTTCCCTGACTACAGAATAAGTAGAAAGTCCGTAAAACGAGTGATTATCCACTCACCATGTGGCTCGTTTGGGTTGCTAGCCTCAATCTGAAATAAGAACGGGGCTGGTTGGGATGGACGAACAACCTGTTTGTGCCCACCTTTTTAAGTATTTCGGGTAAAAGTTGTTATTGAAACTCACCACAGATACGGGGGATCGGCTACAAGACTTTATCATCAGCTTTCCCTGATCCGAAGTGTTCCCCAGGGTAACCTTTGCCACGCGAACCAGCTCCTGATTCGCAGAGTGGATAACAACATTCGTGAACAACCTAAGCCAGAAAGTCAGTCCCACTCTTTGCGGTTCTCGATATGACGAACGAACTTCTGGCTCCGAAACTTGTCATTGATATTCACGATAAGAGGAAGGCCAATATATGCCTTGCATCTCGACTTGACATTACGAATTGTATCGGGCTGCGAGGCGGTCGAATAGGTAAACCCAAGTATGGCCTGTATGCAGCATTCAACAAGCTAGGCAGGCGGCGATTTCGCCAGAACACGTACTTCAAGTTCGTCATTTCGCGGGGAGCCGACGTACGGAACAGAAAATACCAATTCTTTATCGGGCAATAGGTTTTCGACGCTAATGCCGCCCTTTGCAAAAGTAACGCTATACGATTCTTTCAATGGTAATTGTCAATCTGACACACGTTATTTGACCAGGAGGTCAAAACTCACCATTACCAAGAACCTTCGCCGAGTCCAGGGGATACTTGATTTGATTCCCTTTAGATGAAACGCTTAGGGTACCAGACTTTAACAAATTCCTTCCCGTGTGGACTCGGAATAAGACTCGTTGATCGCCCAAGGTGACTGTCGCGACCCATACTCGGTCAACAATATATGCGCATAGTTCCAAATACACACCGTGGCGAGGTATCTCCATTTCAAGTCGTACAGCCCGATGATCACTAGGGATCCGGACTACCATACGAGCCTCCGACAAGGGACTCTTTACAAAACTCGACTTGTACAACTCCTCGGGAGGTTTGTGTTTGAAAGACAAACAAGATATTTGATACTCGTGTTCAGCAGTGGTAAAAAGACCAGGGATAGGGTCCTGCGTCCACGGTCAGTAGGTCAGTATACTCCACCATGATCGAGATACTGACAGGGCAGAATAAGGTGAGCATTGAGTCTCCCGGAGGGAGTTGAGTAGGCCAATGTTCAAAGGTAAGCTGAATCCCGTCTCGACCAGCAACTATAACCTTGATTTGGTCGATGCCGATCGTCTGCGTCGGAGGAATCAGACAACAAATATCTCGTGGCTCGCGAACCACCTACCAAAGGCAAGGTATTGGTCACCGATACAGCCAAGGCCGAGCCATCCCGCGTGCTATCGAGGCGTGCAGTGTCACCAACAAGTCGAACTATTAAAAGTGAAAAATCCTCAATTACGACGTCTAGTCGAAACAGGTTAGGCTGTGCGCATCCATCCTATTCTTGAATTACGCACTAGATGGAAGATCATTCGCAGCTTTGAGCACGTCCTCAAAAACACGTTCAATACGATCTGTCGTGCTCTTGGTGCGCGCTGCTTCAGGAACCGATAAATCCGCTTTCAGAAGGGCAAGCGCTCGACGAATCCAGGTTTCACCCGGCCGCTCTTGATCAGTTTTACTTGTTTCAAGGTGCTGAGTTCGCGTATACGACTCGAGGATTGACCAATGCTGTTCAATGTATTGTGAAGGTAGGTCGGAATAGACCGAACTAGCATCGGGGAGTTCGCCCCTATGCCTGCCTCGAAGGTCAGCTCAACCAACCGCGCAAGATCTAAGGAAACGACACAACAGATGAAGAGCGGCAAGTATCCCCTTTAACTTCATCGTCGACCTCGTTCGCCCACTCATAACATATGTATCGATCGCTCGCGTGACGAGTTGCTTGTACAATTCGTCAAAGGACGCAGAATTTTCGATTGCTTGTAGGAGGCTCGAATTTGTGACGCCAGCGCGAGAGAGACGTTGATAATCTGGATCGTTAGGGTCGGACGCTGGGGCATGAGGGTCAAAGGATGCAGAAGTCGGCCGGCTTTTAGGAGCCTGATCGGGTAATGAGGTGGTGAATGGGACCGTTCTAGGTAAGTGGCCGGCTCGGATCCCAATTTTGTCCAGCTGCAATGACAATTAGAGGTTGGAGATATACGCGCCAGTATAACATACCTGAGCTCTTGCAAGTTCCAGTAGCTCACATTTAGCCGCGCTGTAGCTCACATCCTTTGCGTCAGATATCGACTCTTGCCCCAAGGCACCCATTATCCAGGCATCGCATTCGTCGACCACGTTCAGTGCGCACGAGTAGATCCAAGACTCCAAGAATGGCTCGTTCAGCGAGTTCTGGACAACGATCTTAATCGCTTATGACTGTGGGAGTGATCCAAGGCGTACCTCGTTTTCTCGAAGAGTCCGAGCGAAAGAACTAATAAACCTTGCAGCCTTGGAAGCAACGTCAGCTATAGCGCCCAGTTTTGCCAGCAGGAGGCATTGTCGGGCAAGAAGATAGCACCTGCAGCGATAGTTAACCACTTCGTCCTGTCCAGATAGAGAAATTCCTACCGGAAATCGAATACACTGATAGTGTTAGACATGATAAGGTCACGATACGGTTTCTTTGTAACGGAAAGTAGGGGCGCTGCATCGTCTCCTGGCGCTGTTCCTCCCAACTTTCCAAACCAAGACAGATTCTTTTCTAGTATACTGTGTAAGTTCGAATAGTGACCTCAAAGTCCTGGCTAACCTTTCAATACTTGATAAAATGAAGCCTCGAGTTCCGAATACTGAAGCAACGCCGCATCGAGTAGCGTCATTCCTTCGAATGATTCTGCAATGCTTTCCTATAGAACGTGAACTCAACCAACGTACGCCCAAGTACGAGTCGTCGTACCTTTAGTACGAAAAATGTGCAAAAGTTCCAGCCAGGAACAGCACGTTGTGCCTCTGTGCGTCGAACGTCGTCCATCCGCTCTGCGACTCGTCCATCGACAGTCGTAACAATCGAGTCTTTAATTTTTGCAATCAGGTCGGTCCATGCCGCAGGATCTTCTTGCCCTCCTGATACGTAGTTCAATTGGGCGCACCTCATATTAGGGTTAGATGTCGGGTGACCACGGGCCCAGGTTGATTAAACACACCTGTCACGTTTCGCCAGAGTAAAATCCGCCCTCATACGATCAATTATGCTACCCTTCATCTGGAATAGCCTTTTCCCGCCAGACCCCGCCGCATCATGACCAGGAGACGAGATAGTCACGAGCACGATCAACCATTCCTGGTCCCGTTTTGATTGAGTGGTAACAGACGCGACCCAGTCTTTCAATTGTCGACGGATTACGTTTTTGTACGTATCTGCATCCTAACAAGCAAGCATTTTAATTTTTTTAATTTTTCCTTTTCCAGAGAAAAGGACTCGCCTCGCACATGCCTAACCAGAGATTGATAAAGGGCCTCCCAAGTACCGACCCCGGAATCTGGCTCCTCCCGCCCTCTGCACCACCACTAAGCCCTTCAACTGTACTCAACCGAGCACTACTCGGACCAACGTCAAGCGGGGCCAGTTCGGCATCAAGGTACTGCACTGTCCGAATCGACGATCCGGGTAACGTCCCTGCGCTAGGGCGCCAGTGGAGGTTACGCAAAGGTTGTAGTTTAGACCTGAGAGACTCGAGGATTACAGCAGAGTGAGGCGAAGACTGAAGAGATTGAGCGAGGGTGTAGGTGATGCGAACTTGGCCATTGCTGGGTAGGCCGGGGACGGCAGGCGAGAGCGGGGCTGGAGTGTAGGTTCGAGAGATGGTGGCGACAGAAGAAGGACGCGAAGTTGAGATCTGCATTTTTATAGAGTATTTAGAATATTTTGTGGCATCGCCTAGAGAGCAGCTCGTTTGGCTGGGCAGAAAGACCAAGACGCAGGTTCTTCCAGTGAGACCTTGAGAGAGAACCACTGTAAAAAAAAAGCGCAGACCAAGGTATGATTCCGATAGTTATGTACCCAGATATTTTAGTTAACGAGTTGGAGAGAATGTAAAAATAGTTACACCAAAATGAGATAGTGGAAGTGGTGAAGAGGCGCACGCTTTGTTTGGACCCTGTTTGGCAATATAATGGTGGGTAACACCGTATGCCACAAATAGTAACTGGCTGAACACTACGCTTCGCCTCAGCGGCCCAAGTATTTTCTTTGTGGTCAATGGGCCCGACGCTTCAGCATTAGAACTTGGTTACCCAAAGCCACCCCGGTCTAAGCGCCATTGTCCCAACAAGGGCGCTCGTCCCGCCAGGTGACAGTTAGA
Organism: Ceratobasidium sp. 414; assembly: GCA_019616945.1. Lineage (NCBI taxonomy): Eukaryota > Fungi > Basidiomycota > Agaricomycetes > Cantharellales > Ceratobasidiaceae > Ceratobasidium > Ceratobasidium sp. 414. Next base: position 8,537 of record WSTK01000282.1, read on the forward strand.
GTTTACCAAACAAACTGTGTGAGCTAGGCTTAGCCCTCGTCACATACAGTGCATGGACTTGGGCCTCACTTCGAGTGCTTGTAGGTATGGCCTGGCCGGCTCACCTCGGGAAGCCCTATGAGAGGGGGAGGTATGCGCTACTCAACGTGACTTGTATAATGGTATGGTAGTCATGCAAAAACAATAACAAGTCACCTCAAAGCTGGCAGTAGACTTGCTCAAAGTATCACAAAGTTATAAATGGCACATATATCATGTATGAGAGGAGATGGGTAACTGAATATCGTGTAACAGTTGAAGACGCGCCGCACGACACACTCGACTCGAACTCTCGGATATGGTCATCAACATACTTATACCCCATTTCTATTGCTCTCTAGTTTGACTGGTCGAGTGCCGCCTTCTGGTGCAAAGAAATAGCGTAAATTTATTCTGCGATTTCCTTGTGACGGACGAAACAAGGTCAAATACTTACTGGTTTTAGGGCTCATACTGTTACTCCCTACCGACCTAATGACTGCGCGGCCTTTAAAATGCTCTTTCGCAATCGTGTATCAACGGTGTAAGTGGCCTTACACACAGGGATTTCAGCAATCGGGACCACGTGATACTATCGGCGATATGATCGGCATTAGCTGAAGACTTCCTGCAGCATCACCGACAGCGAGATGTCGCGAACGCAGCCGGCCCAAGCCAAGACGGGGCTTTGTGTGTTGTCTGGTATATTACCCACCACGCGCGCTGTGCTTTTCGCAGTCATAGCGCCCCGCACCCGACCCGCCCCTCCCCATTACCGCTTTTACTATCATGTCCTGCCCCCCTCCCCTTCCTGCCGAGTGTTACCTCGAAATCCTACGTTATGTGGCTTCGCCAAGTACACTCTGCAATTTCGTCCATGTGAATCGCCAATGGTGAGTCTCGCCACCACCACCCGTTTTAATTGCCCCCGCGCCGGAGGTATTCCAGAAACTGACCATAACCCGGCCGTCACCGATCTAGCCGAGAACTCGCCTTGCCGCTGCTTTACCGCTCTGTTCTCCTCGCCCGTGAACGATCTGTTCGACAGTTTTGCCAGTCGGTGGAAAATAATCCGAGCCTAGCGGGACTGGTTCGGAGTTTCTCCATCGCGTCGAGTGCGAGCCCGAGCGATGAGCATCAAGAGTTCCTTGAGGGAATTCATGGTGCCCTGAAGAACATGGTCAACCTCACCGACCTGTCCGTTCGTTTAGTCGAGCAGCCTCCGTACCAAAAACGGCACTGGTAAGCACCCATATTTCATCCCGCCACCCTCTGAAAATGCATAATTAATTCAAACATTTACGCCACCGACAGGATATTTGAAGGCACGATCTTCCAACTCAAGCGTCTTGAACTTCGGATGGACTACGACTCGGCCCTCATCGATTTCCTCACTCGCCAACCTTTACTCGAGAGCCTCACGCTTCTGGGCGCGGTACCCGACCACCTCTCTTCCCTCCGACTCGAACTCCCACCCACGGCCCTCCCTCGCTTAGCCTACTTCCATGGACACTACACCCAAGCTCTTGCCCTTGTCCCCGGTCGACCCATCAAAGGCGTGCATATTACGCAGGTAGATGACGCAGGCGAATTCGAACCCTCGGACGTTTTTGTTTGTTTGAAGGACACGGTCGCAACGATCGCGCAAAACGCGCACCTGGGACCGCTGGAGGAGGTCACGATGGACGACGAAGATACAGATTATGGATTGTTGGAGGTGGTATTGTGTAACATCCCAACGGTGAAGAGTGTTAACCTGTACATCCCAAGGCAGGGACATAGCTGGGTGAGTTCGTCATTCTTAATCCCCATAACTACGGCTCTTTGACTGACTCGCCTGGTTGATTTAGCGCCGGTACAGTTCCCCATACTGGCCCTCTTACATCCAATCACGCGTCCAAAATATACCTATGCAACTAGAACGACTCAACACCTCGCATGACGTACTTTCGCACGAACTGTTCCTTCAACTTGCCCCTCTTCCTGTCTTGCCCATTTTTGGCTCCCAAAACGCCCACCCTTTCCAATTTCATGGCGTACTACCTCTCGGATCACAGTGGTTCACCGCTCAGGCCCGGGCCTCAAGCTCGTCGCGTGGTCAACAGGAATCGCTACATGCATACACGATGCGCGAATGGAAGCAAGCGTTTCCTGCGTTGAGAGATGTGCAATTTTTGCGAGGGTCGAACACCCTGTGAGCCACGCAGTGAGGCGCAAGGGCCAGGGCCCGAATCTCGATTGCTTTGCTGGCCTATTGTCCCGGCTTCGGATCGAAAACTAGTCTTTATGCTATGGTATCTAGCCCGGGGTTTATGTCAAACGTATTATGGACTGCTTGTCTTTTTATCTCATCATGTATATTGCCCTTCCAGCAGGTAGCCTGGGTTTCGGGGCAACGTGTACTATAGTTATGTATGGGTTCATAGATGATCCCTTACTCGCATCTCTCGTCTTGAATAGAGTATATTTCAACCAAGATCAGTCAAACATAAGTCAAAGAACTCATTTGTCCAGGATGTATTACAAGTTTACACATTCGGGTCTCGCCGTATGTACATCGCTGGTCGCTGATCACTGGCTGGCAAGTATCTAGAACACAGCCTGCATGGCATACTTGATAACATCGAATCTATCAAATCGCATTGCACCGCGCCGAAATTCCTACGCAGTGGGAGGCGAACACCTCTCATGAACACGTTCAGCTGAGCCTGGCCAAATTGATACTTACTGTACGGTGCCTGGAGACCACGCCCCCAATGCTCATCCCCCGCTGGGTTTCCGGTTGGGCGCCAGGCGTGGTTTACACGCTGACCGGCAACACTCAAATCCCGGATAGTTAAACCTTGTGATCTTCGTCTAGCCAAATTCTCTCAAATCGCCACTACCACTATTCAAAAATATTTAAGCATACATACACGTATTAGGAAAAACCTGTGAGGGGGCGGAGCACAGATACTCGAACCCAACGGAAGACTCCCCCTGAGTGCCTTAGTGGAGGCTTCATTCCCTCCATGTTCTTGTCGTACGTCAGTATGGTATTTTGAACACCTGCGATCCTCGTAACCATGGATTAAACACGAGCGAAAACGTGTTTGCCTTAAAGAGCGCGATGAAGAGCAGCGTGATGAGAGTGTATTGCATGAGTAGTGAGATATCAACCGAGGGTTCGGTCTTAAGTTACAACGATTGGAACGCCACGTTACACGACAATAGAATTCTGCGTAGTGGACGGATAAACGGTAAGCTACCATGCTTCCCACCGACTTCGGGCTCGCTATCATGTACGATGTCGTGTTTCAGTTCTCCGTGGGTGGTGGGGCCTATCGTTGGATGGCAAGCGACGCTCTCCGATCATCTTCGTCTTACCCTCATTCATGCGTGTGATACAGGCTCCAGAATTGTACAAGCGCAACGATGCTGCGAAACTGACGTATATGCGATGGGAATGGTGAGCAGCGCTTGACATCCAACCAAGCCGGGTTATGGCTAAGCACGCCAATGTTCCCGGCAATAGACAATGCTTGTACGTGGTATGGATTGCTCGAGTGCAATCGCGCTCAAGCGAGTACGCAGGAGCTTATAACCGGCGATCTTCCGTTCCCCGAGATCAACGCTCCGCATCTGATAATCCGGGCGGTTGTGGAACCAGCGACTCACCCCCAAAGTCCCGCAGCTCGAGGCAGAGTCAACATCGCACCAGGCAGTAATCATGTTGAACACGCTGCAGTGGTGCTGGAAGTATGAGCCGAGCGAACGACCCACAGCTCGCCAGGTCGCCTCAGCGGTCAGTCGTTGCTTTCGTCACCATTCGGCCCCGAGGGTGTGGTTAACATTCCACCAGGTCGATGCCATCGTACCCGGCTAAAGGCTAGCGATGAGGATGGAGTGGAGAATACTTGTATGAATGGAACTGACAATGTCGTAATGAGACAGTCTGGCTCATGGTACTGAAATGATGTCATAAAGTTTATCAGTGTGTGATTCTTTTCTGTGTCTCCATGTGTGGCAATCTGTCGCGCAAAACTCAACTCGACCTAAGCAGACGCCTAATGCCGGAAACAATGAGGAATGAATTCTCATCGCTGTAACAAGCGTGCCCGGTTCTACTATACAGTACCTACCTGGACTCAACTCGAACACGCATCGCAGTACTTCCCGCGTAGAACTACAACTACACAGCACAAATCTCCATACACACGGATCCTCTTTGCACGGCTCTAACGACAGCTGCGACTCGGGACTCGGGACTCGGGACCCGGGTAGATGCTCCTATATAGTACCAGGTTCAGTGCTTCCACAAGCCTCCCAGGGTCGCAAGCCACTCGATTCTGACACGCCACCTCAAACCCGCTCCCCCCCCCCCCCCCAACAAGTACGCGACATACCCGGAAACCAACTCATATGACAAATAACGCATCGTCTGGAAGCTCTAGCCCTGGTTCATCACGTCATTCTAGCCAGGGACACGACTCAGATACCACTCCCTCGCCATCGGGCTATCGGTTTCCAGCCTTCGATCCTCAAGCGGTCTCGACCAAACTCGCGTTATACGAAGCCTCTCAATCGCTTTCTGTGGCTGCAGAGACACTAGCGGCTGCCGCCCAAGCGATGTCCAAAGCGGCTGCATCCCTTGCGTTGGCGAGTGGAAACCTGGCCACTGAGAACACATATGAAAGGCGGCGCGCAGCAGTAGACCCATATGTGCATTCTGACCTATACCCTGACTCTGGATCTTGGAACCCTATTTGGCAACAAAGTTCGTACGCGCTCTCCAGCAATGACGTGGTCCCTGGAAACGGTGTGTCGTGAGAAATTAAGGTTTTCAAGTCAAACTAATTCCCTGATAGTGCAACCAAATCTCGCCGACAGAAACAGTGGAACAGAGTCCGGTACATCGGCTCATGTTCAGTTCGACCATGCTCCTTCATTAAACCACGGGAGGTTAGCCACCGCCACCCTTGATTACCAAATCTTAATTATGCAGCTTCCCATCTCAGCTCACTGGATTCGGCAGACGGAAAGAAGGACATTACCAATAGACCTGCGTATGCCACCCCTGTGTTTGAATCAACTGCGACGGTTTCTCTGTCCGACACGATATCTTCCCAGGCCAAAGATACACCTACGGCTCAGGCACAAATCAATGCCGGCAATACATCAACAGCTGCGCCTCTGGTTACTGCAGGACTTGCAACAGATGAGAACAAATCTACTGCCTATCAAGATACAAAGTGAGTGCCTATAGCTAACGTTAAATGTAGCTCATCAATTTAATGTCATATAGCGTTACTATCGTAGGAGTGGATTCAGAACCCAAGCATCAGCCTAACGCTCCCACCACCAAGCCTTCGATTCATACAAGCACTACAACCCATGATTCAACCCTAGATATAACGTCTCCCGTGTAAGCATACAAGCACCCGTATTGGCCCGCATGCTGATATGCCACCACTTCCTATTTGTTTCAGCGAGCCCGGACCGACACGCGCAGAACCTGCCTCCTTCTTTGATACGACCCTCGAATCAAAATCTCATTTCAAGCTGACTCGCGCTTCTGACGAGTTACCCGCCGTGGCGTTCCTTTGCCAGCAATATCCCAAGACGATTTGTTTCTATAGGTACTGGGACGCAGCGCAGAGTCTCGTGGATACGGCAAGTGCAGACGCACACGAACTGGGTTGTAGCTCACCGGTATTTTTGACTGTAGCTGAAACTAACCTTGGGGTATCCAGTCGTAGCGTCCCCTTCATTGAAAGCAAAGCACATATCAGCGGCGATTGCTAGCTTTCTCGAACAACCTAAATCGGTGATTTTGTGGTCCAGCAATGCGGCATTTCCCGGGCTCCTGGACCTGGCGTTGAGACCTGATATCCAGGTTATTCATATTGGACATTTGTCAACACTCAACGATTGTACGTTCCAGTGTCGATATGAACACTATGAATTATTGACTGTATGGATAGGTTTCGCTTTCACTCGAGCCTTCGTAGTAACAAACGGGAAGTTGTTGTTGGCCATGCCTGCGAAGAGGCGGAACAAAATACACAAAGAGTATCCTATCAATGCATCCAACGACAGGCTTAACGAATATGGAGACACCTCGGTTTTACACCCACACCGACTAACTCTTCGAGCCAGCTTAGCCGAAGAGTCGCTTGCACCATCCCTATATAAAGTAAGAATGGCAATGTTCCGAAACTGAAGCTGGATTGTTGACGTCGTTTGACTCAGGCGTTCATCTCGTATCACCGCGTATGCAACTTGGCATGGACCACGTACGAGTTGGCTGAACGTGCCAATGAGTTCGCTCGGGATTACCTCTTGCGTGGCGACTCGAAAGCACCAGTCGAGATGGTTGGGGGGCGAATACGTTTAAAGCAAGCTGAAGTCGCGAAGTGGGATCTCGGGCTAGCGGTTCAGTCGGGCGCCATCCTTGTCGGCTACTAACCTCCTCATGTATCCCAATCTAAGTTGTATATCTTGGAAATATCTTTGGAGGCTTCTAGTCCAGACTCTTGGCACAGATCTAACAATAGCCAGACTGCCCTGCGGCTCTATCAGTCCCAAATAGGTTCTGGACCGCCTCGAGCGTGAGCTCGCGATATGGTGAACACCCATAATCACCCCGTTCTCCGCCGTTGTCGCCGTGATTGCCAGGCAAGGGGCAAGGTTATACGATGGACGAACAGAGTTGCACCAAAGTCAGGAATCTATACAGTCGGGCCTGGAGCTTCACCAAAAAATTGCCCCGTAGATATACCATTTAATCCATATTTCAATATAAGCCACAACCGATGGGTATATGCGCTCCAAGTTGAGCGCGTCGGGATTTGTGTAGAGTAGGCGCGGCGGATGTGATCTGGATCACGTGACAAGTGCCGCTTTTGCGACTTACATGGCCCGTAGCACCTGCTGCGGTTCGCTTGAATAGAACTGTACGCACTGATGGAAGGAATAAATTCATATAAAACTCGTACCCATAACTTGCGTGAGTCGACCAGTTCTAGGCTCGATATTTTACAATAAAGCCAAATCACACAAATGTTGACAGTAAAGTCATACTCCATTCCATCAATCTCATTTAAATACAATTATCAACCCTCACGCATCACCGGCGTCAACGTCAAAGGCACATCCATAATCCACCTCGCAAACATATCCAACGCAGCCTCGGGCTGATCATACGGCACCATATGCCCCGCCTCGTAAATCTGCACATACGTCACATTACCCGCAGTAAACTTGCCCCTGCCGCCCGCAGTCTTGACAAACCCGGCCGGCTTGTTGGTTTTAGACGAGAGAGGAATATAGGGAGCTTGTTTGGCGGCGTTGAATTCGGCTTGGAAGGATGTTTCGAGGGTTTCGAGCCATTGGAGGTTGCCCTGTGGGAGATGTTAGTCGTCGGGTAAGGTGGGGAGGGAGGGAGGGGAAGACGTACGATAGCGTTGCACATAAAGTCGGCGTTTCCGGCGTAGATGAGGAGACGGACACCATCCTCGATGAGGTCGGGGAGGAGAGCGGCAGCATTGTGCATACCATCACCCTGCATCATAAACGCCTGGTTGACCTGCATGTTGCAGCCTACCCAATCCATTAATTGAAGTACGATAAGCTCGAAAGAGAAAACTCACTCTTGAACTCGCGCGAAGCAACCGCACCAAGCTGAGCCTTGACCTTGTCGTTATTGAGATAGGTCTCGACCCACTCGAGCTGACGATAGCACAAATCTCCATCCTCGTCCTTTTTGCACTTGCGACGAACATCGTACGGGTTAAGTCCGAGTTGCTAATCAACCTACATTAGCTATCGACCCTCGACTGGAAACAACGTCAGACCCACCTGGAAAGACCCAAAGAGCTGAGACCAGCAGTACAACGCAGCAGGAACACAGGTCAACCGGTTATTATGGTCGTAGCAACTCTTGATCAAACGCTGGCACGTCGGGACCTTGGCGCGCAAACTCCTGCACTGCGGACCATTCGTATCAAACACAGGGTATGGCCCATCACACGCATACTCGGGCACAGACGCAAATTGGGTATGCGGTTCAGTCAACCCTATCAACACGCATATTTGAGTGGCATCCCACAAACTAGAACCAGGAGTACGTACCATTCCCGATCAAGACACTCGCAAGGTTTAGCTTTTGGACTTTGGGCTTCGGCAACAGTCCCTGCGCCTCGCGAGCCCTGATCTCCTTGTTCTTGCTGTTGATCACGTGCGCAATGTTCGGGAGGTAGGTTCCGCCGTACGACTCGCCAGAGATATGGAGTGTGTCCGAGTACTTGGGAAAGCGGTTCACAAAGAGCTCGAGGAAGGACCAGACGTCTTCGGCGGCAAGGGGAGAAGTGTTGACGGTGCCGCCCTCCGAGTACGAATACCCGACGTTGATAGGTTCTGAAAAATATCAAATGAGCAAGTGATAGATTAAAAGCGAGCGTCACGTACGATCGAGGAACAAGACGTTTGCATGGGTATTCCAGGAATACTTGTTAAACGTCGTGTTTCGACCCTCGTCTGCGATATTGCAGGGACCAAGCTCGAACAGCAGTCCAGTCGACGACGAGCAGCCTGGTCCGCCGTTGAGCCAGAGCACGAGCGGGGCCTTGGACGGGTTGCTGCGCGACTCGAAGAACCTAGATCCTATCATCAGCTGATGTTCAAACGTCATTTGATCGGAAAAACGCACCAGAAAAACAAATGTTTGTCCTCGGCAATGTCGAGGTAGCCACTGTACTGCTTGACGGTCGGGTCACACAGCTTGGGCTCCTTCAAACGGATCTGGTACCCCGGGAACGACTCGTGACGGAAGCGTTCATCTAAGAAGCCACAATCAGCACATGAACCACTGCGGGCGCAGCTTATCTCCCATGATACGAGCCACTCACATACGACATCGTCCTGCCTGACAAACTCGGTGTTCCCGACAGTCCATTCTTGAACCTTGAGTTTCTCCACTACTTCCTCGCTGCTATGCAACACGGCATCTAAGAGATGTTCGGCGCCACGAAAGACATCGCCCAAGACGTTTTCCGCAATCGCCTCGACGCCTGCAAGTAGCTGGTCGCCTGTACCAGAAATGGGAGGGGGCGTGGCAGCCGCAAAAGACACAAGAGAGAGCAACGCAAGAGCCGACTTCATCGTAGAGTATGGTCGCCGGGATGGCGCGTCGCACGGCAGGAGCAAGTCCCTTAATACCATGTGGCGAGCGTCACGTGATCTCGAGTCAGCACGGTGTAACATGTAACGATATCGGCCTCGTGCCGCCCACCATCATGGAACTCGTCGAGAACGAGGTGGTAAGTGTGATTCCAGTTGCGGATGGGGTGTAAATGCTGAATCGGGATGTTGTAGTTCTTGACTCGGCTGGCAGAGTTGTTTAATAAATGCAATACGTCCAAGGGGAGCGTCTGGTTGACGCACAAGCGGTGTGAGTGAGTGCTCTATCTGGTTCTGCAGACCAAGTTGACTTACGCTGGATTAGTAACGTATGAGGCCAATGGCCCACCCGAGGGCGCCGGCGCAGATCGAGAGTACCCTTGCCTAGTTCGAGCAGTCGATGGACGGGATATTAAATTCTCGACTGCAGTGCGTGATAAGGTCCTTGACCCAAACTCACCTGACCCGTCCAACGCTAGGTGTCTTCTGCCCAACTACCCAAGTTTCACGCAGCCTACAGCGCGCTCCTTCGCCAATCGATGCCCGGCCTCCGAAAGCGCGACAAAAAAAAGGAAAAGGTCAAAGCAGAGCAGGCCACGGCGCGCCGAGCAAAGTTCGAGACGGATGTAGTCGTGACGGGGGCAAAACGGGGCAACGGCCGGGCACAGAGGCAGCGCAAGGTCAAGGCGGCGATCAAGCAGCAGGAGGCGAGAAGGCTGATCGCGGAGCGGCAGCAAAACAAGCAAAAGGCATAGCGTCGGTAGCAAATGCAAACTACTGTGATTAACTTGATGACCAGTCGCGAAAATGGAGCCTCGAGGACGTGATGGCCGAGATTGCATTCCTTGCCTGCCGCACGGTGGGCGAGACTTGCCTGTTCGAGGTCGAGGCCGCTGCCCTTTGTTGGGCAGAATCACGAGGCACTCACGTCTATTTCAGATGAGCAGCTAATCTGTGGCGCGTTTTCATCGAGTATATCTGGGAATAAATGGAACCACGAGGAGCCTGATCTAGCAAGCTGTCAAATGAGTGGATCTCGATATCCCACAGTTTGTCCAGCAGCATTTATGCCTCCGCGTGCTAAGCAGGCCAGTAGTATCGGGATCGTCCGCGAGGCCATACCGTAAATTGTGATCAAGGGCGATCTGTCAAGAAAAGTACCAGTCCCTTGTCGGCGCAAAAAGCCGTTCCCCGCTGTCGGGAGCCGGGCACAGGAGGTGGCCACGGCTAGTGCACCGTTTCTCCACTTGTGGTAACCAGATCCTAGCGAAGATTTCTGGCTAGGGCGCACCTATTTCAGTCTAGAAATGTCTATTGGATATGTTCCCTAATTGCAGATCACGTGAATCTAATATACCGCCGCGGTGGCGCGATTTAGCCATGACGTAAGCGCTAAAAGAGGCGCCCGGCTAACAGTTTGATTCCAGGAACCGCGCCACACCCCTCGTTGTGCGCGGCCCCGGTATCCCTCGATGTTCTCACCGAATCGATGCCGTTATCCTAACCTACTTGTGGCTCACGCCAGAACGTTTAAGACCGTGGGGCACCAACCCTTCTTGTGCTAGACTTTCAGCTGCCGGCGTGGATCCAAACTGTGCGCGAGCTAGGCTGTTTATTGTTGCCCCACATTAGGTATAAAACCCGCTATGCTCTGTGCGAGATGACCCTAGCCATCGCTGGTCTATCTCTCGGCTTTTGCGCCGTGTTCGCTACCATGGTTCTCTGGCCCCACGCCTCCTCGCTCGCTGCGCTCTTGCTCGCATGCTCCCCGTCGATTACTGCCGCCGCGTTGTCTGTGCGAGACGCGCTCTCGACAACCGACCCCGCATCCAACGGGCTCGTCGTCGACACCGCCTCGGGCAAAGTCCAAGGCTTCTTCAACGACACTGCCAAAGACGTCCGAGCCTTTCTCGGCGTTCCGTTTGCTGCCTCTCCTACTGGCTCACTCCGTTTTATGCCCCCCACCAAACGTTCCCGCTCGAATAGCACCATCCAAGCCACGTCATGGCCCCCCGCCTGCCCAGGCCTCTACCCCAACATCACCACCATCTACTCGATCTTGCCATACCTCCCGTTTACCAAGCAAGACGAAGACTGTCTGACCATGAATGTCTGGACGCCCAGCGTCTCGCGCATCAAGAAGGGCGGGAACAAGCTCCTCCCGGTCCTCGTCTACATTTACGGCGGCGCATTCGACCAGGGCGCGACCTCTATCTCAACCTACGAAGGCACCGACCTGGTCGCGAACCACGATGTAAGCCCCCATCCCTGCCCACGAAATTACCCAGTCGTGCTTCTATTTCAACCGATAACTAACACTGAAATGACATAGGTCGTGTTTCTTGCCATCAACTACCGCGTGACGATCTTCGGGAACCCCAACTCGCCGTACCTCGCTTCTAAACCCGGTGCAAAGAATGTCGGCTTGCTCGACCAGCGCTTTGCGATGGAATGGCTTCGTGCCAACGTCAAGAACTTTGGCGGCGATCCCACCCGGATGATCGCGTTTGGTCAAAGCGCAGGGTCTATCAGCGTCGACTTTTTCCAGTATGCGTACCCCAAGGACCCAATCGTCGCCGGCGTCGGCGCACTCAGCGGCTCGCCCCTCATCCCAATCTACCTCACCCCGTACGCTCTTGGAAACTTTACCGACCTCGCAAGCAATGTCGGCTGCGCCCACAGCACATCCACCGACTACCAAATCTTCAAATGCATGCAAACCGTCCCGTTCCAAACTCTCACCGACTTTATCAACAACCATCCTGAAAAGGGGTACCTCTTCCGGCTCGTGGTGGATAACATTACCGTATTCACCGACGTGCCTGAACGTATCGCGAGTGGCAAGTTGGCCAAGCTTCCGCAGTTTATGGGCGAGCTTGACAACGAGGGCGATTCGCTGATTCCGTTTAGCTATGACGGGATTAATCAAACTGCTGCTGACGAGTTTGGTCACTCGGTGTTGCTTTGTCCTGGGAGTCGTGAAGCCAAGTACGTCCCCTTGCACCTGAGACTGCGTTATATTTCAGGCGCTCAATGACTGATATGGTAGACTCCGTATCGATGCCGGTCTTCCAACATGGCGCTACCGCTACTCGGGCATCTACCCCAACCTCAACCCCTTCTCCTTTATTCGCACATACCACACATCCGACGTACCAATGTGGCTCGGCTCGATCAACGTCGTGCCCGGTCTCGCATCCGCCACGACTGCAGACCAGAAAACACAGTCGGCGTATATGCAGGGTGCGCTGGTCGCGTTTGGGTCGGACCCGACGCAGGGGTTGACCAAGTATGGGTGGCCGGTGTACAAGGCGAGTCAGGGCAAGACGTTGGTTCATCTGGATCCGAGGGATAGTAGTGAGGTTGTTGTGTTTGAGAATCCGGCCGAGTTTGATGCGCCGTGTGGGTCGGCCTAGTTGTTATGATTTCTTTTTACGAATGGGTTTTGGGGTTTCAGTGTAGTTTAGGGATAACGAAATTTGATACCGCTTTGTTACTGTAATTGCGGGTGATGGTGGCTCGACTGCTAGTGAGGCAGAACCTGGGTATATGCGGGGTCATAATTATGTCAACGTTACCACAACGATCTCGAGGTCTGCTATTTCAGGTTATTCTACAAATGAACGTTCAAAGCGAACCACGTGATAGACCTGGAAGCCAAACCATGCCAAACACAAATGGACCAATTCCTTCCTTCTTGCACCTCCGTGATACGTGGAAGATACGAAACCAAATATTACTAGCCTTAGCTTCTTCGAGGGCGTAGAGAAGGATACTGAATTCGTTTTCCCTGCGGGACATGTTTATCTCCAGGTGTGTAATGATGATCAATGTGAAGGTTCACGCTACATGCTCGCCGAGTTTCGTACTGTTAAACCACTGTTGGTCCATCATATGACCATGTTGCCAGGAAGAGAAGTCGATTTTCGGGATACTCCCAAGATATTATATGCGGTGTGAGTCCCACGAGTCGTCCTCTTTGACACCTTTGGTGACCCTTTGGACGCTGAAGATGCTATCCGTCAAGCCCCCCCGCATTCGGCGAGGCAGTCTGGATATCTACTCTTCGAATCGCGACAAGTTTTGACCACCCACTCCTCCGCAGACTTGCTATTCACTATCTAGACCAAAAAAACCTGGCTCCTCCATAATATCTCCATTTTGCGCGAGAATCCAACATTCCAACCTAGGAGACCCAGGAAATAGACTACCTAATCGCGCGTGACGAGCCAACCTCGGTCGCCGAGGCTGAGATGCTCGGGACTGGGCCGTTTGTTGCGGCCGTTGCGCGTCGGGAACGGCGGCTCGTGGAGTTGGGTGCACCTACCCAGACACCGGACTACTGAGAAGAGCACGGTGGCGGCGTCCAAGTCTAGGTCTGTTGCGGTTGGTTCCAGCGAAGGGGCGGTTGGTTGCGTCGGATGACGAATCGAGTCGACGAATTCGCCTCCGGCCGGGCTATATAACTAGCAATTACCGGGTTATATGCGCTGAAATTTAGGTTAGATTGGTTGGACTTATTTGCGCAGCGCCCTGAGGGTTCAATGAGTTCGTTATAGCCAGTACGCTTCCCAGCCTAGGGCCACTTCTAGATCAACTGGGACCTGTAGTTGTAGCGCCCAGCCCAATCCTGGCTGAAAGCTGCCACCTCGAGTGCCATGTTGATGAACACGCCAACAATTCGACTTCTTTCGGCTCTGCGCGCACTTTCGATCATGGCTCAGGAGCCAGGTTCAAGAGTGGGGGAGGATTCTCCACGGGACACTCGGCTCAACTCGCTCGATGGCGCTGAGCGAGATGAGGAATTCAACTTTCTAGATGGGAACATATCCCTCAAGGTTTAGGGTTTTGTTATACTGTCTTTTTTTAAAAAGAAATTATCTAACGGATAGATTACAGGCCGAAAATTGTGTTTTCGTTGTCCACAAGTTCAAGCGCGCAAAGTTCCGCAAGATCAAAACGATGGCGATGTCTCGCGCAGAAATTGTGTTAGAGGGGAGCACGGTTGATTTCCGAAACATTTTAAGGATTATATGTACGTCGTAAGTCCAACGGCAGGTTATTTCTCATCTGTTTTACTCGTTTGTTAACATCGAGTTCACAATATTGTATATGGGTTTAACTCTCCGGTTCCTTTCGAGGTGAACGCTTCAGTTCTAATTTCCACACTCCGGGTTGCAACAAGATACGACCACCCTCCACTGCGAGCGTTCTCCACTCAGCAGCTGGAGCTCAATAAGCTCCCAATTCTGGACTATCTCCCGCTGGCTCGCGAGTTCAACATTACAAACTGGGAGGCTCGAGCACTTGATTACCTAGAATCTCGCAATGAACCAATTACCGAGGCCGAGCTCCTTGGGATGAAATCGTTTGTCGCTATAGTTGTACGCCGAGGGACGAGACGCGCCCAGCAGTACAAGACACCTAAGCTTCCAAACGTGGAAACCGGTCGCAGCGTTTCCACCTTGGTCCCTGCTGGGAGTCGCCCTACTTTATCGAATAGGAATGACACTCGCCCACAAATGGTACATATCTCAGGGGCTACCATTGAACAGGGCCGGAAGCGTACATTCGATGCAGGAGTGGATGAAAGACTTAGCGATCTTGGTTTGAGCTGGCGGTAAGTTCATTATCAATGCTTTCTTCTTGTCGTTCTTTTATCTGCGTAGTTCATCGACCTGGCCCCGAAAACGGGCCCACCGTACGAAGACACTGTAATTGAGGGCGGCGCTAGTGCGCTTGATCGAGTACTTTTGCATTGACGCTCGATGGTTAATAGCGCACTTACACCCGCATGAGAAACTCAACCGCATGATCATTTGGATCACTAAACAGTTCCGTGGGATGAAATTGTTTGTCGTTACATTTGTACATTGAGAAGCGACTGGTTCAGGAGAGCCAGCTGTCCTAATTGCCAAACACCAAGAAAGCACGATGTGTCGCCGATGCCTTGATTCCTGCCAAGTGATGTTCTACTCCATCTGATTACCCGACTCATGGGCAAAAAAACCGAGCTGAAGCTGGGGAGCCACCGCGGACGGTGAGGCATAGTAATCCTGCTTAGATCCTGTAAGTTCTTCGCCAAATTAAACCCATCCATGTAGTTGAAATGGGCGTTAAGACGGTATATTTTATTCTCTACTATTTCTTCGTTTGAACCAAATATCTTGCGCAGACGGGTCTGCCATCACGTGACTAAGCTTCTGTGCCCGTTCTTGCTCACCTCCTGGGCCGTATAATCACCTAACCTGTATATATGCGTACCGGTTGTAGTTACTTCACACATCAAGCGCCTTTGGAATGGAGTAGCCAAGCCCAATTGTGCGTTAGTACTCTACAAGGTAGCAACGTGTTGAACTACAGCAAAGTAATCAGGCAAAGCGCCTGGATTGATAGGATGGCATGTAGCCCCTTTTATTAAATGCACGAGTTGTGTTGTGGGTGGTATGAAGAGGTTATAAACGGAAAAGCGCAGGTGGGAGGCAGAAGCCATTGAGTTAAGGGAACATGCGATATCAGTACCCAAGGAGCTTGACCGGTGGAAGAAGGTCATGCAAATAGGATCCCGTTTGCAAGGTTTTTTTTTAACGCACTCTCCCTGTTGTCTATAAATGTGACCTAGTTACAGTAAATATCGGACGCGGTTGAACCCCGGGCGGGTTGTCATGAGTAGTCCCATGATTGTTGGTGGCGTTCAATATAAAACCAAATATCAGCTTGACCAACATGCCAACCATCTGCTGCATCCTCGTCAGATTCTCAATGAGCACCAGAGCTACATCTAACGAAAAGGATGACCCCCAGCAAGACATCAAACCGCCAATTATCACATGGGTTAACTTCCACGATGGCGCCGAGTCAGACAAGACGTTTAACATTCCAGTCGGGAATGTTCACCTTCGGGTAAGGACTACTTCGCTTGGATGATTCACGACTTCGTGCTGATATTCTTTCAGGTCGATAATCGCATCTTTTCTATCCCCAAGTACAGGCTCGCCGAATTCCGGAAAATCGAATCAAAGCTATCCGTGCAATTTCACGACCAGCTTGTACTTGAAGGGAGCTATATGGACTTTCACAACGCTTTTAAGATCTTGCTTGCACCGTGAGTCCTTGCTCCTGCTTTACTTGACATCCTCGTAATCATAATAATTGCTGTATTGCAGGGTTTTCTCAACAAGTCCCTCCGATTTCGACATCCAAGTATTGATATCTGCTCTTCGGATTGCAACAAAATTCGACCACCCCCAGCTTCGCGCTTTCTGCATCCATAATCTAGAACTTAGGAAGCTCCCGGAGATGGATTATCTCCCACTGGCACGAGAATTTGGCATTCCTGACTGGGAAAAGAAGGCAATTGACTACCTAAGCACTCGTAGCGAGCCCATCGCTGTCGAAGAGGCGGAACTGCTCGGGACTGAGCTATTTGTATCTACGGCTGCTCGTCGAGAGCGGCGGGTCGCACGGGAGCTCTACTTATTCAAGGTGTCGACCAGGGCGTCGAATTCTCGTCCAGATATCCCATCCAAGAGACCTCGAACTACGTTGGAAGAAGAGCCTGTTACTATAATCGCTGGAGGTGCGCCAACCTATGCCAAGCCAGTGGTCCGACGGCGGAATCAATCCATGGGGCCAGTTAAGAAAACGGTGCTGGAAGATTCAAGCATGTCGCCACTCTTCGACTGCACTCCTTGAGAGATAACATTGCTGGGACAGGGGCTGTTGGCTCTGTATCTACATTAGTGCGTTTTCGGCTTGAACCTTTATGACTAGCACATCCTTTAGTATTATGAGTTAGATTTCCTGGCTTGAGCATATTTCCTACCTAGAAGGTACAGCGGAATGCGAAGCAATTTATGCGCACGTGAGAAGGGCTGATCTCGGGGCCGGGTGCGCCGTGTTGGTGTGTGTGGTGTGTAGTGTCACGGCCTGCCTGTCGGCTCAGCCTCCAGCAAAGTTGGGGAAACCAAGCACCACCACGGCGACACGAGCATGGCCTGACCTCCCTCGACGGACGCCACCGTGATATTGTGGTCATGGCAAAGCGAGTGTAAGCCACGTGACCGGCGCGCCGCGCACGGGGTTATACCTATTTGGAATTTAACCCTGTGGTAACCGTGCGAAAGTCTGCGAAAGTGCAACATTAACTAACTACTGGCATAAGGGTGCGTATATGCGCAACACTAACCATTGCCTCCCACGGCAAAACGTCTCCGTAGTCCATTCAATGTCGTGCAATCGGAAGGTACAATGATATTTGTCCACTGATCGTTGACACTGGGTTCGTGTCCTACTGCACCCGCTGCGGTAAAGGAAGATCAAGATTTTTATTTTCCGGATGGCAATTTGTACCTGCGGGTGAGTGGGAAGCAGCTGGGTGAGAGCTCTACTAACTTGAAAGGATGTTGTCAGGTAAATGGCCACGAGTTTTTTGTCCATAGATATAAACTCGCAGAATTCCGAGATATCGAGCCCAAGCTGGTATTTCAACCGTGTTCGCACCAGGTTCTCGAGTGGGAAGGAGACGAGAACGACTTTCGTAACACTTTCAAGGTGTTATACGCTTCGTAAGCTCCGAAGTAGGTGCCTCTGGTTGATCTAATGAATCGTCTTCAACAATGTTGCAGATTTTATTATTCAAATCTATCCGACTTTGATGTTCCGGTTCTGGTCTCCGCTCTGCGAATCGCGACAAGATTCAACCACTCGGCTTTGCGCAGTTTTGCTCTCGATAACCTGGAGCTCAGACAGCTTCCTCCAATGGATTACCTCCCGCTTGCTCGCGAGTTCGACGTCCCCAAATGGGAGGCCAGGGCGTTGGACCATTTGGCCATCCGGGATGAGCCTGTGACTGTTGCAGAGGCCGGACTCTTGGGAACGGAGTCGTTTGTGGCCATGATTGTTCGTCGCGAGCGGAGGCTCACCCAACACCACAAGCCGTTGGAAAAGCCAGCTACGGACGAAAATACTGATTCGGGTGTTAGCCCAGGGAGTCTAACCGAGGGCATCATCGACCTATGCGACGCGCCAGATGATCAACCTGGCGAGCTCCCCGTATCTCAGTCTCGGGAAGGTTCAGCTTCCCCCCAAAAGTACCCCCGGACCCGCCTGCAGTTGCGCCAAACCCAAGGTTCGAAAGCCGTCCTTGCTGGCGCGCCGATTCATCAGAAGGGAGTCGCCAAGAAAGCCAGCAAGAAACAAAAATAGTATGTTATCAGGGGCTCGAAGAAGACTAATCCTGATGATTTGGTCCGTATTCTTTCGAAGGCATTTTAGACTATCCATTGCTGGAAATGTTGCCCCGTCCTTTTAGGTTGCTCAGCAGCTTGGCGCCGTATACCCCATATAACCCCGCACGCGCCACGTTATGTATTTAATTCTCCGTTCGTTAACCAGGGCACACCTTCGTTGGTGCAAAACACTTGAGACTCAGACAATCAGATGCCACACGAGTAGTGCGGAGGCCCTTGGAAAACTCTGCCACTTTCATTCCAGCAGAATGCCTGTTCGTGCCTTCGCGAATAATTGCTTGCGCGGCGACTGCTCATCGAGTCCCCGTATTACGGCTTGGTGATCGAGACCTGGTCACCTGCATGTTGCGCCCGCTCGTCACATACCCCAAATGAGCGCTTAGTTCTGGAACATCTGGAGCGGCTTGAACCCTTGAGGATCTGGTAGATCGAAAGATGAGCCTTGGGCTCGACCCCGTCTGGCGCTCATTTGGGTTCACCTAATTTGGAGCGGCTAGCTGCGCCCACGGGTTATATGCGGTTCCATGCAGTCGCCGATCTCGGTATCAGCAAGATAATCAGCTTTGCACTCTGCTGGTCCTGTCGGGTGCTCGATTGGTAGTCCATGGGAGCTGGTGACAAAAGGCTGAGTTACAGCGCGGGGGCATTGCAGAACCGCCCTCACCACCCCCGTTCTGACTTGAAATCCATCGGTCTTCACTATAATCCGGATTCCAAATGGTTGGCGGAAACCCAGAAAACAAGCTTGAGCTCATTCGGGCTAATCACACATCTATATCTAATGGTGTCATCCAAGATCAGGAGTTCTATTTCCGCGATGGGAACCTGCACATCCTGGCGAGTGATTTCCCACGGATGCATGTGGCTGACATTTACGTAACACTACATAGGTGGCAAAGCGGATATTCCGCGTGCACAGATACAAGATAGAGGAATTCATCGCTATCAAAGCTAAAATGGATATGGAAGAGTGCTCCGATTTCGTCGAGCTAGAAGGAGATCCGGATGATTTCCACCGCGCGTTTAGGCTTCTCTATGCACCGTATGTACCCTTGACCACGGTTCTGCATAAACCTAACTTCAAACAATTATAGCCTATATGTGCCACCTGATTTCAATTTCGAGGCCGCACTGCTGGTGTCCACGTTGCGTATTGCAACCAAGTTTGGTCACCCGCATCTACGGACTTTCGCCATCGCAAAGTTTGAAGGCCTAGCACTTCCACCAATCGACTATATCCCTCTAGCTCGGGAGTTCAGCCTCTCACACTGGGAAACCGCCGCTATCGAAAAACTTATAAATCGCGATGAGCCCCTGACCGCCAGCGAGGGGCTTGTGCTCGGAAATGACACTCTCATATCTGTCATGGCTCGGCGTGAATCTATGCTGCGCGAACGTAACTTGAAAGTTCCCACTGCACGGGAGTATATCGAGCTTCCGCTGGCCGAGCAAGCTAGGCTAAAGGAGCAATTCCAAGCCATGCTAGACTTGGCAGACTCTTCATCGGACGAACATGCGTCTACCGAGTCGGTGACCTGCCCTACTAGCCCGTCTGACCCTCCTACTACACGCTCTCGATCAAAGATTACCCTCGCCGACTTGACTGCGAGTCCGCGCTCTGCCAAACGACCCAGGGTTTCGGGAAACGCAAAGGGCACTGTCCTCGTGCAAAAAGATGGCGGATGTTACCGCAGAGTGGAACGAACAGTGCGCAGCGTTTTATCAGCCAAGCAAAGTGCATCGTCCTGACTGCCTTCTTTCACATTCGTCGGTTTGGAGTAAACAGACGGTTTGATGAGGTATATATGTATTTGGTGGATCATGCGCTGGGACAACAAGTGTAAATTAGGAATTTAAACGACTATGCGCTGCTACAAGTAAGGAGTGTTCAGTGCTTTGAGAATGGTGTTGGGGCGCGCATATACACCGCAGTCCAAATCGAGCGGGTGGCGTGGCCTGACTTGGCTTTGTTTGGTCGCCGTGCCTCGTTGTCTTGACCGCCACAGCGATCAGTGGCTACTCCCTACCTCCATATGCACGAGAGCGTACCTCCCACCCCCAGCTTGTCTACATCTCGCAAGTCACACGGCGGAGAGGATAGCCTGCACCAAGACTCTGTTTCGGTCCTTGGATCAATTAGCGCACTCCAACTAGAATCGGGCCAGTCTACTCCTGTTACGAAGTCTTGTAAGTGTTATCGGTGTTGAACACTTGGTCGTACGCTTACAAGCGACTCTGCTACTAGCAATGGGAGGGCCAGCTAAAACAAAGGGGGACACGGGTCTGCCGGACTCTAGCGCCTCGGTCGTCGCGAGCGATCCTAGGCCGCCACGGAATGGGCCAGAGCCGTCGTTGTCCGAACCTTCCGTACCCGACGCGAGTTACAACTTTGAGGACGGAAATGTGACTGTCCAGGTGATTCTCTTCTCGGTTTTCTTCAAACGAATCACATTTACTGACCCAGTTGTTCCACAAAGGTCGAGCAGTGTCTATTTCGAGTACACGAATACAAGCTCAAGGAATTCCAATATTTGCGGCCCTTGCTTGCGGATGCGCAGAAGGATGCGAATGGGCGCAAAACGATCCACGTTTTTGCCACCTCGGATGACTTTCGTCGGATGCTTGCGGTCTTGTATTCATCGTAAGTTTTCATGCCCCACGGTTGAACTATCCACTTAAACATGTCCTCCCACAGTGCGTACGAACCATCCACGTTCACGTCAGGCACCCTCAAGTCTACGCTCCGCCTCGCTACAACCCACAAACACCGCGCCCTTCGCGAATACGCGATCCAAAACCTCGAAAAGCGCACTCTGCAGCCCATTGAACGGTTCGCTCTCTCGCGCGACTGCGGTGTCACGTCTTGGATGGCTACTGCGCTCGATGACTTGGTATGGCGCGAGGAGCCAATCAGCGTGGATGAAGCTCAGGTCCTCGGGTTCGAGAAGTTCACCGAAGTGGCTTCGAGGCGCGAGGCGGTCAAGTTTGAACGTGGGTCTCGCGTGAAGCTTGATATGGTGGAGCCTTCGGGCCATGTTGCGGTTACCTCGCCTAGGGAACCACTGCCGGCGCCTTCAACTTCGACACCAACTGTGGTTAGCTCTGCTGGATCGAGTGTGCTTTTAGGTAACGTCTTCCCCATATCTGAGCGATATTTGTTGCTTAAAGCGGTGGCTACAGCTGCGCGTGGCTCGTCTGGACTTTTGGTCCCTACTACGCCCACTAGAGAAACTCGCACTCTGAGCCCACTTGCGCCGCCTTTTTCATTGGCATCCGTCGATAGCGCCGAAAGCTTTCAGGCACAGGTTCGCGAAATGGGGGCACGCGGACGAGAACGTGGAAGAGGGGGCTTCAGGGGCTTCGGTGGGCAGGGGGCGATGACCCCGGCACAGACCCAAGACTCGGATTCAGATGAGCTCTGAAGTTTGGGACTGGGGTCGGGTAGTTGTGAAACTTGACTGAGAAGGTAGGTAGGATCCTATGGTTTGCTCTGTTGTACATATATGTGACCCAATGTTGCTGAACAACGGAATCGTATAACTGCGTTTCTCCCATTTACGAAGCTTTGACACGACAAATTGGAAGTACACTATTGAAACAACACTAGGACACAGGGGGCTACAATCTATACAAGCACATTGCTCTGCTGTAATTTTATTGAAGTCGCGAGGACCATGTATCTCGTTTCTTGTCTATAGCTCATTCGCCCTTCTTGACCGCGTCCTGCCACATCCCGTTCTCATCTTTCTTCCTCACTGTAAAGCACGCAATCCCGAGATAGTTGGTAATATCGTTGATCACGGCTGTGGAGAACCGCGCATAGGCCAAAAACGAGGCAGCCAAGGAAATTAGAATGAACTTGAGAGGATCAGCGTGGAGGATTGGAGCCCTAATCAACCATTTTTCTCAGTATACGACGCCGCTTTGTCACCGGTAATTGAACGTACCTCCCAAAAAGTCTCCAACTCCACGCATCCACGACCGCCACACCCGCCCAGACCCAACCCACGTCGAACATTGGGAACTTCTGCCCCGTCAAGTGCGCCAAAATCATCCTCCCGACCTGGTGCGCAAATTGCAACCCCCACATGCACAAAAACGGTACAAATGCGGCGCTGTGCAAAAGAAGGTCTTTGCCTGGGGCGATTTGGACGGCCGTGAAGCCCTTGTGCGGGTCGAGCGTGCTATCGGCAGGAGTTACGGGTTGGGAGGTGAGGTGTAGAGAGGGTGTAAGAGGTGCGGCGATCCAGGCGACGTGGAGGGCGGTGGAGACGAGGAAGGGAAGGAGGCGGGCGAGGGGTGTGATGCTGGGGATATTTTTTTCGCGGCAGGCGACGCGGACGTTTATGTACCTGGAGGTAGTGTTGGTGTGGGCACAAAAATCAGGTAGAGTGACTTACGAGGTAACGATGTTGAGGATGAGTCCAAGCACCCCAAGGACCATCAACGTTTCGTTGAGTGGGGTTTCGCCAACAAAAGTGTGCAAAAATGAAGGTAAGAACGAGGCGAGTGTCTGGTCCCAGAATTGCGTTCCTAGGATCACTGTCAGTAACCATACTCTCGTGTTAGGTTCATACAATCAACTCACCAAAAAAGCCGGTGATGATAAAGAGTACCACAACCAGAATGATACCTTCTACAGGTCCAGAGAATACACCCAGGTACAAAGTTCCAGTGTGGAATTCTTCCCAGGTCGTAAGGTAGAAGTTCGCGAGGGTCGCAATTTGACATATTATGGGCCACCAGGAACGACCAAGATTGAGGGCACGACAGCCAAGGATGGCTCCGAGCTTCAAGGGTGTTAAATATGAACCCCTGGATAAAATTAGGCGGAAGACTCGAGAGACGCACCGTCGTGTTCAACGCATCACATCCATGATCGAACATTTGCCCGAGTGGACCAGCCATTCCGGTACGACGTGCTTGCTTCCTGTGCAGGAAACATTAGGCCCTGCATGCAAGAAGCTACAACCGGACTTGACGTACCCATCGATGGCGTCGAACGCCTGGTACCAGAACAAACCCAATGCCCATCTACGCACGTTCGTCACGTCAGCATACAAATGAAATACCGCTTAACCGGCAACTCACGTAAAATACACCCATCGGGGGGGCCCGGTTGCGCTCCCCTTCTCAGATAAAAATGTTGGGTCGTAGTACAGGAGGGTTGCAAAGTTGGTCAGGACGAGGCAAAGACCCAGGAAGGTGATCTAGTCGCAGCGAGCGTCATCGATGAGATACGTAGTTCTGTCATGCGCCAATGAGCTATCTCACCATGTTTGGAGCTACAGTCCTGGGCCATATCTTGACAAACTGGTTCCAGAACGGATTAAGAACGTAGTTACTAAGTAGTGATCTAAGGATAACTCGTCAGAACTCTTGGCACCACCAAGAATCGACACGCAAAGAGGCACTTACTTGTCTACGCCAGAGTACTTGTACTTTTTCAGCCCCTCAAGGGAGTGTCGTGATATATACCCGCTGAGGAATCCCATAGCAGGGGATTAGGTCGTGGTCGTAGTCGTGGTCAAGCTGAAAACAACCGCAGGATGTTGACGTCACCTAAATCGACGGCGCTTAAGTCAAAATGCATTTCAAATCGTTGGCTCCGCCGAATATAGAAAATAAACTAAGCGAGGAACATTCCCTCTCCCAAACCAGGGCGAATACAGGGCACGCAATGAAGAAGCGAAATAATTCTAATTGTATTAACTACTCGTACATAAAAAAAGAAATTAGGAAGAAAGGGCACCCGCCCGAATAGTTAGGAGTTGAGGGCACCCGCGATGACCCCGACGACCACAGGAAAAACCTCGGTTGGGCTACAGTCCTCGAGCAAGTCATCAACATAGATCCCGTTGAAGTATGTACCGAGTTTCAGCACGACAGAGACGATTGCGGGATCCGTGGCCCAACTGTTCTCGCACGACGCCAATTTCTGCCGCATCAGCTTGCCTTTCCCAGCGCAGTGCTGGAGTAAGGTATATTTTATACTCGAGATGAAGTTGATGTTATGGCATTCCAGTTGTTCTAGAAGCGCGAGGGCACTCTTCGTTGCCTGGCCACCTGGAGAATCGATGTGTTCGATAGCACATAATAATATCAGCCAGTAGAACGATTCGAGGTCATCCATAAAGTGGTGCTGGCAGCGTTGGCCAAGTTCCACGTCGAGGATTCGGGCAGACATAAATGTAGGAGTACCCTAATAGGTCCCAAGTTAGGACAAATCAAAATCGTGGCGTATTTATTACTCACTGTACGAAAATCGATGGCTTGGCATGCCCTCTTTTCTACCCCGACGGCGGGATTTAGACTCGAGTCCCCCGGCGTGTCTTCTTCCCGCCCTTTCCCTTTGTCGGAACTCGAAGGAGCTGACGCGACGGCCCCAGAACTTAACTTGCGTCGCTTCGGTTCTGGCTCCTCCACTTCGCAGTCTTCACCCTCCGAACATGAGTCGCCAAAGAATGCAGCACCCAGATCGCCGTGCGTCGTGAATAGGTCGAGGTCGTTCAACATCCCGGTCGGGTCTCGGCCTAATCCGTCCAACACCTCTTGAAGTAGCTTCTCCGACTGCGCTAGCCCTGGGTCCAGCTCGCTTGTTATATCACGCGGGATTTTCCATTCCCGTGTGTTGTATCCGTGTCCTCCTGGTAGCATCAGAACATTTCCGTCGCTGATGTCTCGATGCAGCAACCCCTTATTCACAAGCCGCCAGTAGCCTGCAAAAACCCGAGTAAGTAATGAATATTCGATCAGGAAACAGTTACGAACTCACCGAGAATAGCGTCCAGCACTGCCTGGAGCAGTTGGCGTGGGCTCTCTGCCGAGCACAGTGGCGAGCCAACCGTCGACATCAGGAGTCGACAATAGATGCGTTGCGTCCGGCGAGCGTACGCCTCCGAGTACCCGTCGGTCTCGACCGCCTCTGTGAAAAGTGTGAGCACAAGTAATTCAGGCGAAGAAACGTCCTTACTGTACTGCGTTTCCTCTTCCCCTTCCTTTTCTTCTGGTATCTCGATGTCCAAGTCCGTCAAGTTCTTCGCCACCAACACTCGATCTCGGTTCGGTGTCTTATCCAGGCAGCCTCCGCAAGAGTCGTCCAGCGTGCTCCCACAGTTGCACACCTTGAACACGTCGCTAGGCCACATGTGCTGCCCGACCCCGTATATCCCGACCAATCGCTCGAGCACCTCCCCTTCCATTTTCTTGTTCGGGTCCCGCCACATCATCTTCAGCACGTAGTCCCGAGTCCCAAGTAGCTCCACCTCCTCGGCTGGCTGTTGCTCTCGTTTCGTCCGGCTACGGGTCTTGATTTGCCCTTCTGCTCATCCAAATATCCAGAGCGTATCACTTCGCGGACTCGAACCACGATCGTCGCCCGCCCCCGTATGCTCTTGCGATGGCATAGTCGCTCCATCACTCTCAGTCTCCTGGTCGGCGGTTTTGGTCGTGCCCTGGGTAGGTCGCTGGGTCCAGCAATGCCGGTCGAGGCGTTATCACCGGCTCCCGTCTTGGTATCCGTCGCGAGGCTCGACACTTCCTCGACCGGGAATGCGTGGGCAAGCAGATCCACATAGTACTCCAGTCGCCCATCCCGCCGAGCCCGCGTCGTGAATGCCGTGTCGAACCCAATCGCCTCCTCGTCCAGCATCATCAGCCCAGCAAACGCCTTCCGAAACTCCTCGCTGCGCATGTCGATCGGCTTCGAGTATAGTATCCCACTCCGGTCGAATCGCACGAACGTCGCATCCCACTTGCATATCGCCAATCCGTACAGATGGCGCCGGTGAAGCTGATGCGCAAACACCGCTCGTGCGTACCGCGTCAACTGCTTCATCCCAGTCTTCAGGTACGTCGCTTGTCTCTTCACCTCGATCGGCATCCTCATCGTCTCCCAGTGGCGAGTCGCGCCGTCGAATAACGCCAGGTCGGGCTTGATTCCAGCTGTGTCGCCGTAATGAGACGGGATAGGCTCGGTGGAAACATCGACAAACGCAGGGAGATTATCCAAGTCCGGAACACGGTCGACAGCTCGTTTGATGATATTGAGTACCTCACGGATGGGGTTGTATAGTTGGCGTTCTCGTGTGATGCGTTCTTGAAAACGGAAACCGTCGAGGTCGTCTTTGCAGTCATCTAGCACAGTCTGTAGCTTGGTGAGTCGACGGTCAAGAAGTTATCGATAAATTTCGGGTCACAGAAGATTGCGCCCTCCACCTCGCACTCTAGTAAGCGATCCATCTCGTGTTGCTTGGCAGGTTCAGAAGTCGCAAATGGGGTGGCGGAGGTACGAGAGAAGGTAGGGTCGGTCGTGCGGAATTTAGAGGGCTTAGAGGCGCGAGATGCTGAAACTACGTTCCCCGAGCTCTCCCGCTTGTGTTGCGCAGACCCTGCACGGCGGGGCGTAACAGTCTTTGCTCGACCGTGCCAAGACTGTCCTGCGACGGGGTGTTGAGCAGCCGATCCGACGTCGTTGGGTTCGGCAAGGGTATGTGATTTTCGTTTAAGGGTTGTCGAGGGAGTGGAACGAGCGCGAGCGCTACGGTTGGGGGGCTTTGACGAGGAAGACATTGTCGCGTTAGACTCGGCTAGTGGTTGGATTGCGCCTCACTCACCTCCCCTCAGCTTTATGCTACGTAGCGCGTGCGTTGATGCCGTAGGTGTGCTCCGAAGTGGTCGTCGAGGTCCAACCGACGAGAGAGCACGTAGACCAACGCGCCTTCACGGTCCAAGCAGGTGGCGGACATGGTTTAGTCCTAGCAAATTCACCGTCCGCAGCTGGCGTGGTCGTACCTAGCCTACCTAGTGTGGTCAGCAAGTTGCCACCGAGCAAAAAAGGACACAATGAGGGGTATCGTGGTTGAGGAAAGACGTGGGTTTCCGGTAAGCGCCTAAGTAACTGGTAACACATTCCATACCCTTTTTGGGACTGGACAGCTCCAAGGTGAACAACGTGACCATAACTCAACAATGAGGGTTCGTTTCCCCATCGCTTCCGCCGTCGGACGTCACCTCAAGTAGGGTTGAGTGTTGCGTGATTCCCGCGCTTTAAGACACAGAAAAGAATCATGCATTCATAAACTTCACGGCATCATTTCCGTACCACACGCCAGGCTGTCTCCTTGAGACATTTTCAGTTCTATTCATGTAAAATTTCTCCACTCCACATCCTCGTCGTTAGGCTCTAGCCGGGTATGATGGCATCGACCTGGTAAAATGTTAGCCTCGCCTTCGGGTTGAACAGTGGTAAAAATAACGACTGACCGCTGAGGCGACCTGGCGAGCTGTGGGTCGTTCGCTCGGCTCATACTTCCAGCACCACTGCAACACGTTCAGCATGATGGCTGCCTGGGGTGATACCGGTTCAGCCTCGAGCTGCGGGACTTTGGGGGTGCGTCGCTGATCCACAACCGCCCGAATTATCAGATGCAGAGCGTTGATCTCGGGGAATGGGGGATCGCCGGTTATAATCTCCTGGGGTCTGGTTTGAGCGCAATTACACTCGAGGAATCAACACCACCTACAAGCATTGTCTGTCGCAAGAAACGTCGATGTGGTCAGCCATAGCCTGGGTAAGCTGGGCGTCGAGCGGTGCTCACCATTCCCATCGCATACACGTCAGTCTCGCGGCATCGCTGTGCATCTTCCTTGTACAATTCTGGAGCCTGCGTCATGTTTGTGAATGAGCGTCAGAGATAGGGTTATCGAAGACTGCGACTTGCCATCCAACGAAATGTCCCGTTACCCATGTCAGTGTGCGAGAACTGAAGCGCAATATCGTGCATGATAGCGAGCCCGAAGTCGGTGAGCTTGAGTGTGCCGTCTTCGCTCATCAACAGGTTATCCTGTGGGAAGCAAAATTCGTAATGGTAATGTTTGCACGGGGTTAGACATACTGCTTTGATATCGCCATGCACCTGTGTGGGGACTGGGCTTGAGACACGCAGAACGGGATGGGGAATATACATACCACGTTTTCTTTGTGCAAGTATTCGACTGCTTTGGCGAGTTGCTGACACTGAGGGAACGTCCGGTGAGGTCTTGCACCTGTCAAGGGATAGGAGGTAATGCACACACCAGCAGGTAGCGATCATTATTCGCCAAATTCTTCAGCCCAGACTTCACGCTGCCACGCTCCATCCAGGGGGACACCATGGCTAGACAGTTCTGAAACACCGCTAGCCCGTACAACGGGAGAATATTCTTGTGCTTCAGTTTCGACCACGTGTTCAACTCCCGAGCGGTACGCTGTGCAAACGTTAGCACCGCACGACATTTGAGGGATAGAGCATTGCACACCTTGACGTGTTTCGGATCATGCTGTCTCAAGCACTTGATGGCCACTTGGGTTTTGTCTGAGCGAGTGGCACGATACACATCGGCGTAACCCCCGCGAGCGATGGGGTAAGGGCTGACAGTCATCGAGCGGGAAAGCTCGTCTGAAAGGTCAGTAATACTCGATTTTTCTGCCAGATATTGTACGACAGTCGGAATTGGCTACAAAGACCTGTCAGACACCGGGCAAGTGATCAGCCGTGCCTCACCGTATCCGAGCTGATGTTCACCGTAATCGAAAGCTCGGGATGTTCTCGGAAAAACTGAAAAGCGGGTAGCGGATGCGTGAGCAGATTTGAATTGAACTGCGGGTTAGACTTACTTGCTAAGGTTGAATGAAGCAGGCGGAGTGAGTCATTGCTTACGCATACGCGGGCGTGGATGCGCACCTACAAAAGAGTGGTGTACAACATGTGCGTGATCAGGAATATCCCTCAAACAGGCACAATCTCACCTCCTAAGAAGGTCATGTCAGCGAGGGTAATTCTATGCGGGCAATAATTACCCACAATCTAAATCAACCAGAGAAGGTAGACCATAGTACGATAGGTTCATGAAAAGACGTATACGAACCTCCTGTTGTGGGAGGAAGATAGAATCACGGCGGTGAATTAACAAAAAACTGGCAATGACTCACATCCTATTCACAGTGGGCGCGGAGTAATCGGCGCTACCTAAGACCAACAGAGGAAGGGAGGGACTCACAAGCTAAGAATAAAGCGATGGTGTGAGCGCCGAATAAATAGTAATATGGTGCAGGTTACGCACTAACTAATGGGACATTACGATCAGACTGATGCCAAAACAAAAAGGACTTTACATACCACCTAATGTCATCGGTGTGGATGGTATGACAGAACGGACAAGGCGTCAGACAGTCAGTATGTAATCAATCGACAGGGGCTTACAGGCTGATGCGAAGATGGTGGAATTTGGCATTAGGGGGGCGATGCGGGTAACGTGGTTAGGCTTGACCAACGGAGGGCACTGGGAGTTGAACCCTATGTCATATATGAGCAGTTGGGATGGGATCGTGGTGCCCTCAGTTGCAGTGTGGTATTTACTCACCACCTAGCCGATGTCGAGTCGATTGCAAGTGGTCAGACACTTCAGCGTATCAGCTTCACTGGCTCACATTCTGAAAATTAGTCACATGTGAACGATTAGCCAGATGTTTTATTGATGTTTTATTCACTCACATGCTAGGACGAACCAGAGCGACAAATGAGCAGCTAGCACGAATATAGAGCCACACAGAGATCTCTTACCTTCTGAAAGGAGGTAGAGCATTCGTTGGTATCAGGACAAATGCAGCATGAACGTGTGTTCGCTCACAAACTAACACGAAATACAAATGTTATTGGTAAGCAACCACGTGGGAGGCAGTGTGGACGTGTGGCGAACTCACAAACTGAGATAACGCAGAGCAACGAGTGATCAACCAGGGCAAATACAGTGCGGATGTGCTGTTCACTCACCTCCTGAGACGAGGCAGAGCGACGAGTGATCAACCAGGGAAAATACAGTACGGCCGTGTTGTTCACTCACAATCTGAGACGAGGCAGAGCGACGAGTGATCAACCAAGGTAAATACAGTACGGACGTGCTGTTGACTCACAAGCTGAGACAAGGCAGAGCGACAAGTGATCAACCAGGGTAAATACAGTACGGATGTGCTGTTTACTCACCTCCTGAGACAAGGCAGAGCGACGAGTGATCAACCAGGGCAAATACAATACAGACGTGTTGTTCACTCACATCCTGAGACGAGGCAGAGCAATGGGTGATCAACCAAGGCAAATACAGTACGGACGTGCCGTTCACTCACATCCTGAGCCGAGGCAGAGCGACGAGTGATCAACCAGGACAAATACAGTACAGACGTGTTGTTCACTCACTTCCTGAGACGAGGCAGAGCAACGAGTGATCAACCAGGGCAAATACAGTACAGACGTGTTGTTCACTCACATCCTGAGACGAGGCAGAGCAATGGGTGATCAACCAGGGCAAATACAGTACGGACATGCTGTTCACTCACATCCTGAGCCGAGGCAGAGCGACGAGTGATCAACCAGGGCAAATACAGTGCGGACGTGTTGTTCACTCACTTCCTGAGACGAGACAGAGCGACGAGTGATCAACCAGGGCAAACACAGTACGGACGTGCTGTTCACTCACATCCTGGGACGAGGCAGAGCGATGAGTGATCAACCAAGGCAAATACAGTGCGGACGTGTTGTTCACTCACAAGCTGAGAGGAGACAGAGCGACGAGTGATCAACCAGGGCAAATATAGTATGGACGTGTTGTTCACTCACAATCTGAGACGAAGCAGAGCGACGAGTGATCAACCAGGGAAAATACAGTACGGACGTGTTGTTCACTCACAATCTGAGACAAGGCAGAGCGACGAGTGATCAACCAGGGCAAATCCAGTACGGACGTGTTGTTCACTCACAATCTGAGACAAGGCGGAGCGACGAGTGATCAACCAGGACAAATACAGTACAGACATGTTGTTCACTCACTTCCTGAGACGAGGCAGA
>WSTK01000283.1:0-39464 GCA_019616945.1 Ceratobasidium sp. 414
GCACTCATGTACGTAGTATAAATACAGCGGTGCGCAAGCCTGGATACTCCAGCTTGCTTCACCTTGTCGCCTCTACCATCTAGAGTCCCCTATCAGGACTTCAGTCTGGAAGCTCGCCACCTC
This sequence comes from Ceratobasidium sp. 414, assembly GCA_019616945.1. NCBI lineage: Eukaryota > Fungi > Basidiomycota > Agaricomycetes > Cantharellales > Ceratobasidiaceae > Ceratobasidium > Ceratobasidium sp. 414. The sequence goes on from WSTK01000283.1 coordinate 124, forward strand.
GCCTCAACTCTCTCTCGAACACCACTTTACTCGCTAGGAGTCCTAGGGACCCTACTCGCCTTTACTTCCCAAATCTCGCTCGCTCGACACACTACCTCCGTCTCGTCAAGTCGTCGTATCTCGTGGCACGCTCGCCCTTCGAAGACTACGAACACGCACTCGTCCACCTTGGTTTGCCACCGGTAAACAAGGGCCCGTGACCACCTTCGACTCCACTTTCGTCGGATATATTCGCATCAGTTCGCGTCCTGACAGGTCGTGACACCCACAGCTGAGAATTTTTTGCCTGTCCATAAATGGCAATTTGGTACCCATAAAAATCAACTAGGCAAAGATCCACTCACACAGCCCTGATCAGGATTTGAACAAATGTGCAATAAATGCTATGCTAAAACAATATGGTGTAGCCCCTCATATGCTCAAATTCAGACTCACAGCATGCAAACTGAGTGTGCTGTCCATGGGAAGTGTTGACTTAGCAGTTTTGCAGCAACACTGAAGTCAAGTGGTGCTAAATGATACAACCCAAAATTTGGGTCATTTCTTGATCCTAGAGGTTCATATGTGTCACGTTCAGCATGTTTTCTGAAACAGCTGTTTTTTCAGGCTAAATTGCTTGCCTCAAATGATGGGCCAGATTTGGGCCATGGTTCTCTTTTTTTTCTCTTGGTTCATGCTGAATTTTAGCCTGTCCTCACCTAATATATTATTACTTTCATTATGTTTTCATCACAGCTGTTTTTTCAGGCTAATTCACTGACTTATAATGATGGGCCAATTTTGGGGTGTTGTCAAGACCTCGCCTTTGGCTATGTCTTTCCTTATGTAGTGGCTGGTTCCTTTAGTGATCTTGTTCGTGGGTTGGTTACTAGTTTGTTTATTGTGTGTTTTATTATGTGAAGTCCGGTGGTGGACGAGGTAAAGCAATCTGGAGCCACCAGACGTGCTTTACCTCCCTTATATACATGAGTGATTAATAACCAATTCCAACCGCAGTCCGCAGTCGGTCACGTGTGGTGCCATTCATTTATTTAGCGATGAGTGGCGGTCACGTGTGTATGTTTACTGATTAGGTAAGTCGGACTAGGGGTTGCTGCGGCTCCGCGATGAGTGGCGGTCACGTGTGTATGTTTACTGATTAGGTAAGTCGGGCTAGGGGTTGCTGCGGCTCCGAATCTTATAAGAGCCGCGCTTAGTCCTAGGTCATGTGACATGCTTAGTCAGGTCGGGAGTCGGGTTAGCATTACCATAGAGAGTTGTTGCACACCCGACTTTTGTAGCAACGGTGATGGTAACGTGTCACGTGATGGATCGGTGGGCCGTCATGACATTCCACGGGTCATGACAGGTGTTTTCTTTCACCTTTTACCTGTATTCATGCTGTATTTCTACCTGATTTGCCCATTGTGTCTCTAATTTCAGTATCCTTCACCCTAAAAAACACATCATTCTCTAGATCCCAAAAAACAACCTAAATCTTCGATTTCAGCTTCCTAAAATGCCCCAAAATGACCATGTGGTCAATCTTTTGCACTCCAGTCAAGTCAAAATTGTTGAAAAACAGATGGTTTTATGGTACCACACCAATTCTTTCAAGTTTTGACCCAATATTTGGGGTAACGGCCTCCCACAGTGAACTTTTACCCATAGATTGTTTAGGCTAGGCATTGGCCTGTCCTCTCATGCCCCTTTCACATTAATTATCACTTAGCCAAGTTGGTCGCTCTTCCTCAAGCCCTAGATATCAGTTCACCCGTAGGCTACAGCCCGATATTTCCGCCTTTCTCGGAGATTCTCTCCTTGGACCGGCACAAGAGCTGGGACATTAATTTTTCCGCACTGGGGGGAGCTTGTACAACTCTCGAATTGGGTAGAAAGCATATCCCTGGGCCTGCGCTTGACTGGGCTGGGATAGGTCCTTTGCATCCCGAGGATGAGCATCACTTACCAAGGCTGATTCACTCGAGCAGGGGGCAAGGAGCGGGGTCAGTTGTGCCAATCTTTGGGCAGGTGCCGTATAAATGTAGGTTTGAACCACAGTTTTATACCGTATTGTAGATTCGGGTCATAGCTAAAGGTATACCCACCTTGGAGGCATACTGGGTTGTCCGACTGCCGGCCGTCTGTGTGAATGTAATAACCACAGCCATACCCACGTTAACTGTACCATCGTCTTGGCCATAGGAGGTAACAATGGCTTATCCGCGAGGCCCGTGCCAGTAGACAAGAATCGCCCCCACGAGCCCCTTTACAAAATGTATTTATTATGTGTTAAGAAACCCAAAAGATGCACAGCTATGTGGCTGGCTTGGATTAAGGAGACATGGCTGAACAGACCCAGTCATTTAGCGTTACTCCTTGAGCGTCGTCAAATATCAGGGTCGATGATTTACCCTGAGACTCGACTGTTGCTTCACAATTCAAGCTTCCGTTTTGTCGCACCATAACTTGGAATCGGCTGAAATTATGACCTACAATTAGCGCAATTTACACCTCGCGTCGTGAACTTACCCCTTTCCACTAGGCCAACGTCCAATACAATATCCAGCGACTGGATCGACGAACCATGCTTTGGAGAATTCCGAGCCTCTCGGGTCGGACTTGGCCACAAGATCTTTCCCTATGTCTTGAATGTATTGAACCACGCGTGCCGCGACATCAGCGCGCAAAAAGTCGCCCAACTGTCCATGGTCGTGAACGGTGATTTGGGCTTGCACGACATGCAGTTTTAATAAAGTGGGGGAGTGGAACGTGATTTGGGTAAGATGCCTAGGCCCACTATCAATATCTATCACATACAGGCAATAAACATGTGCGAACCTGTCCTCGATCCTCAGCAGCGCCTCACCACTCAAAGCCAAGCTCTGGTCCGGGCGCTGAATTGAACCAGGCTGAAGTTGTGTATCCCCTGACGTATCGACATATCGAGACAAGCTTTCGACAAACGCCTTGGCCGATTCGCTCACTCCAGACATGGTGAGGGTGGCCTGTACGCCGGCTCGCCCGAGGCCGGATAAAACTTTCTTGAGCTCAGAATCGACTCGTTGGACCATTGCGCGATATCGCAATAGGTTAATGACTGGACCAAGAATCGGCACTTGCTTCTTGGCCCCCGTAGCCGCGTTTACTGGAACGACAGAGGCCGAATGTGTCATGCCGTCGAGCAGGATGCCCCGATGTGCTCGAGCGAGGAGGATAATAAGCAGTTGTCGGATTAGGGTGCAGATTACGACATCTGGCTCTAAAGAGTCGGTGGTGGAAGGCTCGTTTTTCACGTCTTCTTCTTCAGTCGATACCTACTTCTGCTCTAAGCCATTAGTCACTATGCAAAAGCTGTGGCTGCTTACTCGCTCAAACATCAAGGTCGTATCTTGGGTAATATCCAACTCCAAGATATTGGCCGAGAACTGGGATACTAATGCTCCAACATAGCGCGCCTGAGCTATCAACTGTAGGAGAAGCTCAGATCGAGCAAATGCGTATTCAACAGATAATACACACCTCGCTGAATATTTCATGTTCGACTATTTCCTGCTGAGCATTTTGCATCAGGGTGTTCAGTGTTTGTGTCGTAGATCCTGCCCGAGGACCAGATGTTTGCGGAGTAGTTTCAGCTGAAGTTTCGAGTGGGCACGAATACTTTTTCCCATTAATTCTCAAAGACACTTGAAGCCGACGGTTTTGTAATTGTGGGAACACCAAAAGAGGCGGTTTGTCGTCTGTGGTCGGTGGCTTCAGGGAATTATTGGGTGGGATCAGACCGAATGCTAATCTACGGTACCCGACGGCAGCTAGTTGCAAGCAAGGTCAGTTGGGTTCTAGTTGGCAAATATGACACTTACAGCCTTCCAAGGCAAACCCAAACAATACGTCTTTCGAGATCCTGGTAGACCCTTTGAGCGCCGGCCCAGCTCCAGGAGGCAGCGGTGCAGGTAACAACGCCCAGCAAGCCTGCCTCAAGCGTAGAGAATTTGCCCAATAACTGGCTTCATATCGCCCTTGTGACGGGCCGGACCCTCCGCCCCTTCCCGCACGTTCGATCTCTTCTGCAGTCGAAAGAGCGGCCTTTCGTAGTATGGCCGCAGCTTTTCGTATCCCAGAGTCTCGTGTTGTGACCCCGATTTGTGCGTTCATAACAGCAACAGACGGTTTAGTGGTGGGCAACGCGAGCACCGAGGGCGCCAGTGTCACAGGGGCTGGTGGAGTTTGGATAGCCGGAGTAGAAGTGAGCCCTGCGAGCCCGGCAGTCGGGTTTACCCCACCCGTACTTGTAGGATTAGATGATAATGAATTCACAGCGAGAAGGCAGTTGAGCAAGTCCAGAGATGTGCTCATGCTGTAACGTGCCTCTCTATAAGTATACATAAGCGATCGCACACAAAAAATAGTATAAAAACGGGAAACGCACTCCAGCCGTTGTGTCATCTCCGCACGAAGTTGCATCAAACTTTCTGGGTTCAGTGTGGAGCTCTTCTGCTCTTGCTCCTCTTCAGCAATCTCCTGGGTACTATCAATATTTCCGTCCTCATCTGGCATGGCATCCATTTCAGCGCCTGTAGGATGAAGCAACCCCGCTGCGTCTACGATTCCTGCCCCATCGGCTAGAACTCGAGCCTCAGTTATAGTTCGGAATTCCCGTTTGCTGGAAGTGATGAGGTCGTGCAGACGCTTTAGCTGTGGGGCCAATGCAGCAGATGGGCTTTGTTTTCTGTTTGGAAGGAGTTCAAAGCGTGCGGGACGAATTTAGTAAGTAATTGAGACCGACTCTTCGAATATCAGTGTTCCATCGTTCCCAATATCTCGGAGATTCGGTATTGGTTTCCCATTGTCGTCGCGGTACGGAGGCTCTAGAGACAGCTTCACTGAGTGAGGATCTGGCCCCGCCATAGAGGTTAAATGGATTGGTTTTGGTTGTGGGAAGGTGGGTATTAGTAGCTCGAGTGCAAGCTCGTAGGTTTTACTAAAGGAAACTATTGGAGCAGCGTTGATTCGCCGGAGGTTTGAATTCTCAAGGGCCAAGCTCGGAATGTGGTAGACAATAACGATAACGGCGTACAAGCTTAGGAGAATGGCCAAGAAAAAGCAGGACGATAGTTGGGGAAACGGAGCCCCCCCAAGTGCTCTGCTAGACACGGTGATAATCCAGGTAGCGCGAGCGCTAGTCGTGGTTGTTGACAAGACGTGAGCGTGTTTGCAAATTCAAGGAACTTGCCCGCCACCATCCTCTGTATTGGCCAAATCCTATTTCTCAAGGGCCTCTTCCAAAAATACTGGTTTACATTCTAGTGCATCCTCATCTTTAATTTTGCCTTGACGTATTTTATCAAAACTAACTAGTCGACGCGTATCGATATCTCGAGTCACTGAAGGCCGGCTTGTGTTCTCCTTCTTGGTCCCGGAGACTGGCAAAACGTCTCCACCACAGTGTCACTATGGACAATAACTTTCCCAAAGGCAATTCTACCACTCACTTTACCAATACTCTCATTCACACAGCCAATTTCACCAGAGCCCAAGCGGGTTCCCTCACGAGACCCAGACACGATGACTGTGCCAATATTAGCCGTTGTGGTGACAGTATTCTCCTTAAGTTTACTGTTCCTTATCTATCGAAGGGCATCTTCCTGGAAGACGGTCGTCCAACATAGGTATTGTGTTTGCATGACCGCCCAAGAATTAATCACAAATAAATAATCGTTATAGAATGTACACTTGGTCGAGGCGAGAGGGCCCCATTCGGCTACCGGATGACGAGGCAGACGAGCCTCTTACTGGGCCACGTAACACAGATGGCACCTCGGCTTAGCCCTCGACGAGCTCAGTGGCCTGCGTGCCATTTCTCTCATGCATGCATAGTTTTGATAACTTATGGGTTAGGAGGGCTGGACTCGTCCGTTCTGATTTAATTATTTACGATGCGATTAGTAATCGCCATGTCAACCTTGTGACTTCAAAAAGGACGAGCTACCGCGGGTACAAATGCCCCGCGCAAACAGCCGAGTGACTTGCCATAGATAACATGGGAAAAGCCGAACGGTCTTCCCTCCGGTCGATAGGGGTAGCCCAAATTAAGAGTTGCGTTGGCCCCGTATAGTTCCGCAGGTTAGCCAACCGACCTATAGTTTCGCATAGGTCTAGCCCCGCTTAGCGAGCCAGTTGCCGCATATGACACAGGGCCACCCGTTCAAAGCGAGCTACAATTGAGTGATGCATATACACCTACAAGCAACCAAATGCAATCTTAGAACAGTACAATTCTGCCACGAGGCGCTTCGGGAAACACAGGAAAGTAACACGCATCGCGAAGCGTGACTATACTCCAGACCCCACTTATCTATCATCGGCTCTCAACCCCTTCCTGCCAACCCGACCCATGCCCCTCCCCTCTCTCAGCCCCACAGCCCCCGTGCTCCCTCGTCACAATTATGGCCCAGAGTTCGAGGTCACACCATTGATCTTCCCGCCCTCGTTCGCCATGAGTTCGGTGTTCGCCTCCGTATTCCGCTCGACCTCGTCATCAAATGACGACTTGTCTTGCTCACCATCGTCTCGCATGCCGTCATCGTCGCCTTCGTCATCATCGTCTTGGGCCATAAGCTGTTGAGCACGCTAGAATAACAACCAACGAAAATTTTCAATACCACGCGTTGCGAGTAAACCCCGAAAGATTCAAAAATAAACGCTAATCAAAATAAGCTCGTCATGTGAACCGTTCCTTGACCACCCCTTGTGGTGAACTACTGCAGGGACTACTGCGGGTTTGGGGGAGAGGAACGCGAGAAGGACAAACGGAGTGTATTATGCACCTTCATGGCTTCTGCTTCATTCGAGTAGTGCCGGCCGCGAGCCTTGATAAATGCGGCATGTTTCTCCGCAGCTAAGACCAGACCAGGCAAGTTAAGCTTGAGCGCTACGGACCAAGCTAGCCGATCTCACATTCTTCATCCATTTCGTCTTCCTCAACCTCTCCGCGTTCCCCGTGCTGCCCTTGTAGGTTTCTAACCTCCCCGCGGTCCCCTGCAAGGAAGCTAGTGCTACGACTCGACGAACCACTGGCCGACCCTGTGCGGCCTGGGACAGGGGGTGTAGTGAAGGACGTACGACGAGAGGACATCGGAGGGGGTTCGGATGCGCCCGAGCTCTTGCGAGATAGGGGCACAAGCGGGACCGGTGGCGCCGGCGAATCCTCAGGGACCGGTGGAATAGACGTGGACGGACTGTGAGCCACTTCTGTGCTGCTGGAGCGGCCGCCTGGACGACTGTCGAGGTTGAACGCCGGAATATCTAGAAAAGGCGAGCGTCAAAACATCGAGGAGTCGATAATTGGTGGCCAACATACTGCTAAATCCTTCAACTTCGTCCGTCTCTGCGTTGTAGCGCACATAGGGTGTCTTTGGCTCGGTGATCTTCATCAAGCTATCCTTTTGAACCTCGGTCAACGCAAGATTCTCTTCATCCCATGTGAGCCTGGTTCACACAAAGCGTCAAGCTGACTGTGCGTTTCTGTGGCAATAGCCTACCTTGTATTGCTCAGTCCTGGAGACGGGAGTGCATTCTTAAGAATCCCCTTTGGCTTAGGCTGAGCCGCAGCGGTTGTGGGTGAGTGAACAAGGGGAGGAGGGCTCCGAACCGTAGTTGCCATCGTCGGGCTGTCTGTTTCTTCGTTTGTACGGACCAATGTGCTAGTTGGCAGGTGATGGATTGATGGATGTTATGTGAGCGTTCAAAGGGAGCAGGGAACAAACGCCAACCTTGGTGTTAATAGAGATATTATCTGCGCTTAAAAGACACTGGAGTTCGGCAGATCCCAGCGAGCCAAAGTGTGCAGGTAGATTGGGGGACGTTGTGGGCTTTGAGCGCTCGACGGATATAAATCAGATCCGAACCATGACGCTTGTGGCTGTGCACACCGATAATCACGTGGTCCTCAGGACAGAGGCAACGAGGGGGTGCCAACGTGCATATAGCGAGCCGAGTCTAGCCAATACTTATCTACGCGACTCCGCGCAGGCGTAGGGCACATCTTCACCCGTTGTTTAGCAATGTGTGCTAATCCTTGCATGATCGTCCCGCATGGGTTAATCGTGGAGGATTTTCAGCCTTTCTACCTGGTGCCCTTACGCCCATGTGCTGAAGGCGCGTTGAGGAGAGAGCTCAGGCTAAGTAGTAAGCGCACGATCATTTACTCGCTCCACAAAGCACACATAATTGATAGATCCATCCACGTGCTATTCTGGACCGCAGAGTGGCCTAGAACGCCTTGGACACGGTCTCATAAAAATCTTTCCCTTGGGCAAAAGCCATTCCCAGCTCTAGTTTACTCGGCTCACGCTTTCCGTCCAGCCCCTACCCAAATCATCGATCAAAACCAAGCGCTAACCGCCCGAATCACGACTCACAGTGATAGTGCCCGCTCCCCATGGGGACCCACCGTGTGCCTCTTCAACGTTGGCAAGGGGCTCCAGGGCAGGCTTATACCCCAAAGGAACAAATAAGATCCCATGATGGGTAAATGTTGACAACAAAGACACAATCGTCTGCTCCTGTCCAGCTCCCAGACCTCCGGTGCTGACGAAAACCCCAGCATACTTGCGATGCAGCGCATTCTGGTGCCATAGTTGACCCGACCCGTCCCAGAAGGTCTTCCACTGAGCAGGCATGGAGCCAAAGCGGGTGGGGACACCAAACAAAAAGGCATCAAAGTTGGCCAAGTCGGTGGGAGCAATGACCGGGTATTCGGGTTTTGGCGGGGCGTACATCTTGGCGAGGACCGCGTCGGGGAGAGTTTCGGCGACTCTGGAATGCTCAGCGGTCAATCATTTTCTTTTAGAGTCGGAAACAATGGCGCCTCACTGGTATATCGTAACAGAACCACCAGCAGATTCTATACCGGATTTTGCGCTTTCAGCCACTGAGAGCAAGTATGGGTGCTGATATAAGCGCTGCCGTATGAATGCGCATACAAACGATGAAACGTACGTTTAGCAACATGGCCAAACGTTGTATAAATGACAATTGCGACCTGCAAAAGCCTATTATGTTATTGGATTAAGTGCTTTAAGAACTTCGGCTTACACGAGGAGCCATTGGTCGGTATGGAAGACTGGAGAACGAATGGACAAAGGTGTGTTGAAATTTGAGAAAAAGACTGTGTGTTTTATATTCCAGTTGCCTAGAATTTGCTTTTGTTGTTTCTCTTCCAGTCGGGGTATCATCAAAGGTGTCGCCAGCGTCGATACAACTCAGCCGCTAGCCGCGTCAGCCATCCAACAAGACAGCCGGCACGACCTTTTGCTCCCAGCGTCTCCCGCAACGTATGCGGCCATGTGTCAACATCCCCTAGAAGATCTACGTTTAACTAGTTAGAGATTGCAGTGGGGATACTGGCGGCGAGCTCGGAGTCTCACTCAGCACCAGCGAAGCAACTCAGTCTGCGATCCGGGGGCGACGCGTCACACCGGCATGATATAGCACGATATGAATATATTGTATTTACTATATGCTTGGTGCCTAGGCTAGCTTCGTGGTGTGAGAAAGACTAGTTTGCCTGAGATGGATCGGGGCTGGGTTAGGCAACCCAGACAGCGAATGCTGTTGTCCACCTGGGGCTTGTGTTGCGTGGGCACGTGACCCAGCATGCTCCGCCCCACTCTTGTATATATGCGCTCGGGCTCTATCGTTAAGGGCCGTGATTCCTGTTAGGTTCTGTGGGTGGTTGTGCTGTGACGAACTACAGCCGGCTCTGCATAGGGAGGATTTGGGGCCTTGCAGTGACACCAGCGGTTATTAGGCCATTACCTTTCCGTTTAGGTTCGGATATGTTCTGCGAGGTTCGCTTGCGCGCATATGGAAGAGGCCCACATCGAATGAACCGAAGATTTGGAATTCATTTTGGGAGTCAGTATTGACAAGGGATACAAATGGGATTTGGTTTTATGCATGATAAACGTGGGGTCAGCAATGATAAAGAAGCGTGAAGTATGCGAGTAAATTAGTCGTAAACTTTGAGGGTGTCATAGCAAGTCTTGGCCAAAGCCTTTTGCATCACAGCCAGCGGGTCGTTCGCCTTCTTTTGTACCTCCTCTCCGTCGGGGCCAATCTCCGTGATCTCATCCTCGATCTTTTCTCCCTCCATGAACAGTTTCATCATGTTGGCTGAGAATCCCGTCAGGAGAGCAGTGCCGGGAGTATCCTAGTTGCATGGTTTTAATTTAGCTTTTGGCTAATCTTTGGGATATCTTTAATGCGCACCTTAAGCACAGGCTTCGTGGTACCGCCTTGCAGATTCCAGTAAACAATCTCTGGCATCTCGTAGCCAGCCTGTTTGAACGCCTTGACAATACGGTCGTGCGTTGTCTCCCAGCCTCCTTCAGAACGGTCGGTCAAGGAGGCGTCAAACTGCATATCGGAGAAGACGAAGAGACGTTTGACCATGTCCTCCGGCTAGGTTGAATATGTTAACATCATCATACATGGCAGCATGCCGAAAGCCTCACCTTGACCTTGTTCTGGACAGCGGTCGGGAGAAGCAGCTTCAAAAACACCGCCTCGTAGTTTGTATTCATCCCCCAGTCGGTGCCAACCATCCACCGAGCCTGCTCTGCGAGGCCGCCCGGCTGAAGCGTCAATAGCTCGGGGGTTGCCGAAAATGTAATGAACATATCCTTGAACGGCGGCTTGGCGAGCTGGGCAAGGAGAATCCCGAGAGCAACAGCTGGCGAGGGTTCATGGTTAGGGGGCGAGACAGCGGCATGGCTCAGCACGGCGTACCTGGGAAGATAGGCTGAACATGTCCGCCCTTTTTCTCGGGAAGGTAGCCGACGGATCCCATGGAACCGCTCACATCGACCAACGCAAGCGCGCTCTCCAAGGCCCCGGACTCTTGCATGCGCTCAAGAAGCGAGTTCCACTGGGCCTCGATGATCTGCTTGTTCGACTGCAACGCGAGTTCGGACCTCATGAACAATTCAATTCAAACAAACGTACCTCGCTCATTCGTCGCGCGATCTCCGCCTTTACAGCTGCCTCAGGGGTCTTCTTTCCGCCCATAGGTACTGGCACAGTCGCCCTCAGAGCCTCAACTAGTAATTCGTGGGGCAATAGGGTAGCGCCGCTGATCTTGGATTTGCCTGTGGCAACGTCCGCAAGATAGTCCGTCAGCCGCTTCTCGTCGTGGCTGAAGAAGTGCTCCTTGTTCGCCTTCATGCACTCGGACGGAACGTGGCGATAATCGATCTTGTTCCACTGCTGAGCCGACATCTTGACCTCGGTTATGTCTGTAAACCGGCGCAGTGGAGTGACGATCCAACGACGGTAGTAGCTTCGGAGGATATGCGCGCTCTCCTGGGTCAATTCGCCGGACAAGGACAGAGGAAAGCCAGTCATGTTTCCTTGAGCATACATGACGAGTGCAATCGCTGTGGAAATGTTGGTAGCTCGGTCGTGGAACCCCTCGAGCGTCGGTGCCCACTTGGATGCGCTTGTGAGCTCGAACTTGAGGTTAAATGCTTCCTCTTCGGACGCAGCTTCGATCTTCTTCAGCAAGGCTATGGGATATAGTTAGCATGGCCGCTGGACTATCGAGAACTCAGGCAACGCTACTCGCCGACATCGTTCGCAAGCGCCTCTGCAAAAATATGGGTGACGGCGGCATATAGCGCCAAGAAGGACTTGTCGTGCTCCAGCTTCTCCTTCAGTACCGCAAAATCCGTCTCGCGCTTCGTTTGCCGCTCCACCTTGGCTTTTTGGGCCTGAGCCGCGACAGTCTTCTTCGACTCCTCGCCACGGAGCTTCTTAGCCTCGTCCGCACCGAGCTCTGTGTTCTGTTTCTTCTTCTCGTCCTTGATTTTCGTCCACTCCTGTTTGGTCCGAGCCGTGCGCTGAACGAGCGGGACATTGAGCGACTCAAACTTTAGGGCCTTCGGATCACCGAGTTCATTACGCATAGCCAGCACGACAAGGTTGAGCAAGTCCTTGTAGTAGCCATGAGGCATCTTGACGAGTTCCTCGGTTGGAGCCTCCTCCGCATCGACCATCTCGAAGCCACCGTCGCTCTTCTTTGGCTTGCGCTTGATCTTGCGCTCACAGAGTCGCTCGACAACGAACCGAAGGTTCTCAATCGCCGTCCGCGGGTGGTTCTTGTACAGCCAGCCGAAGGCATGATAGAAACCGAGCTTGTTGCTGTGGCCCTCGTGTATCGAACGCATATTCCAGATGATCCGAAGCGTGAGCTCGGGGGACTCTTGCCAGCTCGCGGCGAGTTGCTTGTGAATGTCCCCGGGGCTCGAGCGGGCGTTCAGACCGCTGAAGGCGTCGAGGGTTGCTGTGCACGCCCAGAAATTTCAGGTTAGACGAATACAAACGAGTTCTGGTGGATGATACGCACCGGACTCAGTAGATTTGTATGCTTCTGCGTCATTCCATGTTCGGGCTTGGTTTTGGGTTTTCTTCAAGGCGTCAATCAAGGCGTTCCCAGATGAAGCGGCGGGATCAGCAGCAACAGGTTCGTCCTTCACGGGCAAGAGTTGTTCGAGCAGTTGGGCAACGGGCTTTACCATCTCAGCACTCCGAGGAACTGTTACATTTGAGCTAGTCGAGGTCGAAGAGCCTCCAGCAGGGACATTGGTGATTGTAGGACCAAAGAGAGACTTTTGGGCCATGCTGGACGTGGTGAAAGAGAAGGAGCGTCGTGGGGGGTGGGTCATATTATATGCTAGCCATCTCGGCCATCCCGAACGAGTCACGGCATGCCCCCCGCTATGAATCATACCAATCATGCTGTGCACCATTCCAATCTTGGCCCAATCCAAGTCCCCAGACCTCGTGATTTGACGTAACTGGAACGGCGGAGAACGACAACGGGCAGGATCGACCCGCACAAGGCGAGCCCGCCAGGAGCCAAACTATCAGTCGTAAACAATTGCGATAGAACTAACGGTTGAAGGGGGCATCTCGTGTTGATCTAGGCTTGGTCCAGTATTTCAAGGACGCGGGCGAGTCATGATCGATGTCAGTGGGAAGAAGCGCCCCTCGGCACCGAGTTTAGCTATGGGCGCTTTCGGATAGATAGCTGCAACTCTGCCCCCCTCGAGTCTACACTCACGACGTTACCTACCAACACGCGAACATTTTAGACCTGCACACATGTCGCCGCAATCCCAACCCATAACCATTGTGGAAATATATGGCAATCAACGAAGCACTTGTGGCTACTGTACCAAGAAAGGGGACTGCGATCGGCCTCGCACTAGTCTGACTGTCAGCATGAACCCATTGCAGATGTCTTGTTCGGTTGGTTCATCTAAACTATAGAAAGGAGCTCCGTTTTATTAGCTTTTACTTCGTTAGGTTTACAAGCGTTTGCTAGATCGTGGCTGGCGGCGCTCTGGGGACTATTTGTATAAACCCAACCTCAAGGATAGTTGCTGTCCCCAATACACAATCAAGTACGTTTTTTGAGCAATAAATTTATTGATCGAGTACACCACCGACTGCCTTCTCAGACTAGACGCGATGGATTTCAAGCTTTCCAAGAACCAACGAAAAACATTAAACAAGTGGAATAAATTCTTGACGTACGGCAACCAAGAGAAAGGCGAGTTGACCTCCAAACATACTTGAAACGGCCTATCATTTAATCGACGACTGTCGACGCAGCCAACATAATGACCACGAATGCAACACCATCTCTTGTGGACCTTGTACACGCCGCAGACGCATCAGTACTAGAGGCCAAAGGACTTGCACCAGCCCATCGCTTTGAAGTACGCCTGAATGATATTAATCACGTCGTCTTATCTCATTACACATGGCACAGGTTACCCTCGAGCCCTCGTCCTTCACCGATGAGAAATACCAACTCTACCTCCAATACCAAGAATCTGTACACGCTGACACCGAGAATACTCCCAGCGGGTTTACTCGCTTTCTGGTGGAATCGGCGATACGACTGGAACCTATTGTATACAAGGACCCACCTACCGAACCATCGCCTTACCAACTGCCAACTCATTACGGGTCTTACCACCAAATGTACCGGGTCGACGGGAAGCTGGTCGCGATTGGGGTCATTGACATCTTACCTGGATGTGTATCAAGTGTTTACTTTATGTATGCGGAGGGTTGGGGGAATTGGTCTCTAGGCAAGGTAAGCGGGTGTTCTTAAAGTGGACCATAACTTATGTGAACTCACCAAGATAAGTGCGATCCGCGAGGCCACCTTGGCAAAGGAGTTGCATGATGCCGGAGCCGATATAGTCGATTCACTTTATATGGGTAAGGCTGTGATACATGGATCTTGGAATGCACCCTTGAACTGACTCATACAGGCTTCTACATCCACTCTTGTCCCAAGATGAAGTATAAGGGAGAGTACGAACCTTCCTATCTTCTCGACCCTGTGAGTATCACCCTGGAGGTAATTCTAAATAATTAGAGCAAGCGCATAGGAATCATACACATGGCATCCGTTGAAAGCCTGGGCCCCACTCCTGGATGAGAACAAATATGCGACTCTCAACGAGGCAAAGGTAGACCAGGACAAGCTGTCATACGAAGATATGGAACAAATGCAAGCGGTAGCTTCCGTTTCGGGGGGAACAATTAAAGTTGCCCCATTATCGGTGAGCTACACTACCAAATTCATCTCAGTCTAGCATTAACAAATGCGTCTTAGACTCGGCCCCTGTGGAACAATTCATATGCACGCAAACAGATCGAAGACACGATTATGACCTTTGGAAGGGGGCTCAAGGATGATGTTATTATTAGTTCGTAGAGATTGTGATTTCGTCGGGTGTTACGCCAACAGAAAGGGCATATTGATATCATTTCAGTCGGATATCAACATCGTTAATCTTCTCTGTTTTTCTTGTGGGCTCTCGATACGTGTTCGGTGTGTCTCTACCCGTTGAGGCACTCGACCAAACCGTTTCAACGGCCAAAGTATAGTCGAAATTCGGGATTCAATCAAGCCCAGCGGTACCTAAGCGCACTATGACTTAGAACCAGAGCATCAATGGTGTTTCAGAGCTCACAGCTCCAAAGTAATTGCTGTCACGGCTCCGAAAGGGTTCGTCGCCTGATATTTTGCATAAGTATGATGGGATAGGAGGAGTGTTCTACTCGCCCTCAACCCAAGCATATCCGTCCGGTATTCGTACCTGTTTATCTGGGTAGGGAGGTAATGTATCTACCTACGAATAGCACTGTTTATACATTTTCTGCTTTGGGGAGCGTTATCTACTCACGATGTCACCTCCTAATGCCAAGATACGCTTGACGATGATCAATTTAGGGTCCAAGGGTGACCTATATTTGAGGTATTCAATGTATAAAATTATACATACACAAGTGCGCTTGCCTCAACGACACGACGTCTCCCCTCCTGTACCTCCTACGGGCCAGAATACTCCAACGGTCAATCCAGACCATATCGCGCTGGTGCGGCCCATCGGGATTCAGAGCCGGTTGCATGCTCGATCCTGATACAACGTTTACAGTCCCAACAAGGCCAGTAAAGGTGAGAGCAGGAGGTATGATCCATAACAGTCGCAGCAACTCCCGACCTTGCATAGGGGAAGCTCACGTGTAGTTGGCGCTAATGGATAAGATGTGGCAGTCACGTGTATCGTAGGTGTTCCCTCAACTGCCACGCTACGATGGCGACAAAAGCTGCGGCATGGCTGAAAAATAAAACTGGACTGTCTTCTGGGGAATTAGATATTCTGTTTATATCCACTACTCTGAAGTTTCTCTTGTTCCCAGCCTAGTAAGTAACCTGGTATACAACCTGTAGGATACATTGTCGCCATTTGTCTGACTTCTGACGGAAAAGTCGTTCGACAGATTTCGAAGTCCATAGGAATTGGCTCGCTATCACTCATACGCTGCCGATATCCAAGTGGTATTATGACGTGAGTCCCCAGGCTCCTTTAGTTGCAAAATACTTATCACCACATAATAGACAACGTCAGAGTGGAGTAGGCTCACGTTATTCTGGACTTGCTTGAACCCACTGACCTACTATTTAGCCTTGGATTATCCCCCATTCTTTGCGTACTTTGAGTTTCTTCTATCCCTGCCCGCGCGACTAGTGGACCCCAAAATCGTTGATGTGAACAATTTACAATATGGCGCTTGGAGCGTCGTGGCATACCAACGGACGACAGTCATTATTACCGAACTTGTACTCGGTGCCGCGGTACTACGGCAAGGCTTAGTTCATACGTCTTCCATATACCGTCTGACACCATGTGATATGATCTACAATCCAGATTGGCCCGACCACTTCTCCCTCAAGCTGCGCCATTATCTCCTATACTCGCCGCCTCCGTTTTCCTCCATCCCGGGCTGCTCATAGTCGACCATATCCATTTCCAATATAACGGTCTACTGTTTGGAATCATGCTTTGGAGTATTGCTATGATGCGAGAGGGTCGAATGGTCCTGGGTGGCATGCTCTTTGCCGCCCTCCTCAATTTCAAGCACATATACATGTACATTGCGGTAAGTTACCCATTTGTTGTAGCCCTTGCAGGTCACATTGAAACAATTTCTAGCCAGCGTACTTCGTCTACTTGCTCCGAGTTCATTGCACAACCCCCGCTCGATTCTTGTCACTCGCCCAAACTGTAATACTCACGTTCGCGGTATCTCTGCTTCCATTCGCACCCCATCTCTTGCAGCTACTTTCTAGGCTGTTTCCCTTTAAACGGGGTCTATGCCACGCATACTGGGCGCCAAACGTATGGGCACTGTGGGCGGCAGCTGATCGAGTGCTATTGTTCTGTAGGCGTACTTTAATTGATCTCTTCTCGTACTTACTAGCTTCTCGACGTCACAGTGGCTAAGCGACACGTAATTCCGGCTCGATTCGTCTCTATCGACACTGCTGGGTTTACGTCTGCTTCTCGGGGTCTGATTGGAGACACCGTATTTGCCATTTTGCCGAATGTCAAACCGATACACACATTTGTCGTGACGATTCTGTGCCAATCGGTGAGTTTTTCGTTGGTAAAGAAAGTACGTCTACGGTTAACACCCTCTGTAGGTTTTCTTGTGGAAACTATGGCGAGCGCCAACATATAGGTCGTTTGTATGCGCTGTAACACTCTGCGGTTGGGCAAGCTACGCGTTCGGCTGGCACGTGCACGAAAAAGCCATTCTGCTAGTTCTCTTCCCCATGAGGCAAGTCCAGTCCGCTAGCCTGTAACAACACACTCTTATGTTTCATATATCTGCAGCCTGGTAGCCGCTGAGAGTCATGCAATGTTCCGCACATTCGTCATCGCAAGCGCAGCAGGTTGTGTATCACTCTTCCCTCTGCTCTTCACCCCAGCGGAAACGCCCATCAAACTGCTCTATACATCTCTCTGGGCTCTTGGCACATTTTACCCCCTCCAAAAACGATTGTATACCTTCCCGACGACGTTTTCGGCAGTCCTAGTGGATCGACTAGAGGTGCTTTACATTTTGGGGCTACCTTTTATCCAAGTGATTGTGATGCTATTGGGTGCTTGGCCGGCCATCAAAGCGAGTTCACAGGTTGTTGGCGCACCGGTGGACACTTCATCTTCCCAAAACGCCACGATCCCCGTGACCGAAGCCCAGGATGTTAACGGGCAGAATGGCAGTGGAATGGAATTCTTGCCATTGATGTTGACGAGCGTATACTGTGCGGTCGGGTTGGGTTGGGCATTTGTGAGGATGGGATATTTGTACATTCGCTCATAGATAATATGACGGACTGTTGTTGCTGTAATGACCAGGCGTGAATAGTAACACGTTCGTGCCTATGTATCTGCCTCTCTTCCGTGGACCTGGCTTTTAAAAAAGTGGTGGGAGAGTACAGCATAACTCCGGGATTATGTGGGAGCCACTGCTAGGACGCATACAGCCTGCCAAAATTCACCAGACCATTCCTGAAAAACAAGCGCCATCACTTGAATAATAAATACATGCTCACAGCATGTTGCGAGGCTATAGTGTGCTCAACGGGGTGCAAAATAGATACACGAATATCACATTAAATTTAAAAAGGCGTCGATCATGCAAACTTATACAAAAACACGAGACGCCCATCACTAAACACCTCGGTCAAGAAGTCCGCCCATATCTGTAAGTAGAAGGGCAACTTTCAGATTGCTCGCCTCAACAACGATTGCGGAACCATTTCGAACGAGTTTCAATATCTCGTGAAGGTACCAGGACTATTAAATTTTAGTTAAATCTTTTGGATATGCGAAAAGGAGAACTCACAAGACTATTGGAGAAAAGCACTCGAGCAGCACATGCATTAGGGGGAGGGTTGTCAACGGTCTGAATGAGCTTGCTTAGAGCCTTGTCGTAGCCCTTGTAGACCCACGCCGGATTGTCCGACTCGTTTGGCCGACCGGGAAACGATGTCGTCCTAAGCATCTTGACGACACTTTCGTGAGTACGTACAGAACCAGCGGTTTGTTCAAGCTAAAGGTCGTGTTGATGATGAACTTGGGCGTGGCAAAGACATGGGAACTTACAATCCTCTGCAACTCAAGCGGTTGTGCACTTTTAGCCTTTTCGGCAAGAGCATACAGGACGCCAGACATGCTGGGGATAGGTGTGTTGGTTGGATAAAGAGAAGTCGTGACAAAAGACATGGTGAAACGGACGAGTTGACTGAGGCTCGGGGATGGAGGTGTCGAGGATGAAGGTGGTCGCGGGGGTTTATATACACCCAGCCCTCACAGAGCAGAGACGCCATGGCCATATTACCAGCGTATGGTCCTATTGGCGTCAGGATAGTAGTGGGCCCGCCCTACCAGCCAACAGGGGAGAGCAGCAAGGTCTAAGCGGGGGTGGCAATGGGCGTCAGAGCATGTTGCACTGGCCCAATACCATCTATCCAGACTTTCCTGCAGGTCGAGCCTTGTTGATCCAAGGTTTGTCTGTCGTACAATGCAGTGGTCCAAGTCCCAGCAGTGCACGTGACTTGGCTTGGTGGACCGGAGTCTTTTTTGGCTTTCCTCAAACAACAAGTTTGAAACGCAAATTGGGTGTTTAACGATGAGATATCATTTCTTTAGCTTGTACAGAACCCATAACAAAGATGCATAACATTACAGACAATCAACACGAACAAAGATATGGAGCGGTGGAGCCAAAGTACAGACAACTTAAGAGTAGGGGCGCACAGGGGGAGTCATCGACAGTCTAATGCAAAAGATACAGTGTTCCTGGGTACTGAAAGGGGCGGCATATCTAGAAGTCCTCATCGAGAGAACTGTCGGCAGAGTCAATAAGCGAAGGTCGGAGCATGTGCAAGAGTAAGCTTACAAGATCTTGGACGACGCTGCTGGGGCGGCAACATCGGTTGCTTTGGCAGGGTCAGTCGAGGTCGTCTTAACACCGGCTTTGGCGTAGTCTGAAACACGCTTCTCGAAGAAGTTGGTCTTGCCTTGCAGAGAAATCATGTCCATAAAGTCGAACTGAATAACGCGCTTAGTGTCACATAACAAGCAGGGATTCATCCTCAGCTTACGGGGTTGGTAACGTCATACTCCTTGGGGTTACCGAGAGATACGAGCAGGCGATCGGCCACGAACTCGATATATTGGCACATGAGCTTGGCATTCATACCAATCAATCCAACCGGCAAAGCATCTGGAAATGTGTTTGATCAAACTTAGTCCGGATGACAAGCCATGATACAACTTACCTGTCAGGAACTCCTGCTCAATGGCAACCGCCTCCACGATGATATGACGAACAGTGTCAGGGTGTGGACGTTTGCGGAGATGGGAGAACAGCAAGCACGCGAAATCGGTGTGCATGCCCTCGTCACGGGAGATTAACTCGTTGGAGAACGTCAAACCAGGCATAAGTCCGCGCTTCTTGAGCCAGAAGATAGACGCAAAGGAGCCGGAGAAGAATATACCCTCGACTGCGGCAAACGCGACGAGACGCTCGGCGAACGTCGAGCGTTGATCAGAAATCCACTTTAGTGCCCACTCCGCCTTCTTCCTGATGCAAGGGATGGTCTCGATGGCGTCAAAGAGGTACTCGCGCTGAGCTGGGTCCTTGATGTATGTATCAATAAGGAGCGAGTAGGTCTCCGAGTGAATGTTTTCCCTAGACTGGATGTTAGTGCGTAGCATGTATCTAAAGGTTAGAGTCGTACGAACATCATAATTTGGAAGCCGTAGAAGCAGCGAGCCTCGGCAGCTTGAACCTCATTACTGAAGCGCTCGACCAAATTTTCATTGACAATTCCGTCGGACGCAGCAAAGAAGGCAAGAACATGAGAGATGAAGTGACGTTCATTGTCGTTGAGCTTGTTCTCCCAGTCGTGCTGCAAATCCACGACATTAGCTTTAGCTTGTAATTAATGAGGGAGAACGCACCGAGTCCTTAGACAGATCCATTTCTTCGGCAGTCCAGAAAGAGGCTTCGGCTTTCTTGTACATCTGCCAAATCTATGGACCTGTCAGAACCTGCACCATGTTAACGACTACAGCGAGCACAAACCTCATGGTACTGGATTGGGAACAAGACGAAGCGTCGCCGCGACTCTTTGAGCAAAGGTTCATCCTTCTCGTCGAGATCGACGTCACCAACGAAGCGCAGTCTGAAATCCTCGACCGGCACCTCGCCACTAGTGTTACCCTCGGGCGAAGCGTCCAAGTCGTCGAGGTTATCGAACACAATCTGCTTAACCGGAGACTTTAGGGACATCTTGTTAAGCTGCTTCGAGGGCGTTGTGGGGGCAGAGGTACGCGCGGCGTCAGTGCTCATGATGAGGTCGAGTGACAAGAGATGGCGCGGTGGTGAGGATGCGGTAGTGTTGGATAAGTAGTGTTGGATGGAGTCGCGTATTTTATGTATGCTGACTAAGCAACAAACAAAGCCTGCGCGTGCCGAAAACAACAACACGAGCGGGAGGCTTAGAGAGCAACCAACCTTCTATCTCGGTAACCGAGTGCGCCATTGCCTCAGAGAGTAGTTTGTTCGCACACCCGCCTGGTCTAGACCCAGACCCACGCATATATTTCAGTTCCAAATGTCTCCTGGTTGAAACATCCACTCACAGCCCACCGATGAGCCAGGACCTCTATGGTTCAATAGTGCTTACTTTTCTCGTGTTCACGGCGCAGGCGGACCCGACCAAGTTATGCCTGCCTGCCCCCCGTGTTTAACACATATATTACTGGGCTGTCGGACTGGTAACCTTGAGGGACAGCTTTTGCTCTCTTTTAGCTACTCAGGGCCTTGTAGTACACTCACTAGAATTTCAGATCAGCCAGATAGCTGGGTTTCGGCCAGCTAGCCAAGACAAAATACCGAGCTCGGTGAGCAAGTACCCCACCTCCGTAAACTGGACGTTGTCTGAAGTTCTTTTCAACTCTAATCCATACGTATATATCTGGCCAGCCCTTTGAGAAGGCGAGATGGGGGACTTGGTTTCATTCATAACGACCCTTCCCCCAGGTACGTAAACTCATATTTGCAAATGAATTTTGGGTGAAGCGAGCCGCACGCCCCCAGGGTAAACTACACCAAAGGCATTTCATTCGTCTGGCGATCAGGGCTGGCCAGCTGGGATGATCGATGTTTTGGCCTTGGTACATTTGAAGTGCTGCCAGGTGCCCCTATTACACAAGCGCTCATCGCCTCCCAAGCTCTCATCCCACTCCCACCCCCACTTTCTTTAACCTTCTTGAATATTCAGCTCGCCGGGTTTCTCACCGAGCGAGCCTCGACGTTTCGTCATGAAGTCTCTGGTAGCTCTGCTTGATCGCAGGAAAAGACCCAATACGCTCATTCCAGCACCCCTCCCTTCTTCACTGTCCCCCACTGTGTCTGCACCTCAGGAGAGACTGGTTCCTCCCCCCGGCAGCAGACACACCCTATCGCCCGACTTCCTGCGGCCCCCGGTATCGCATCGAGCTACCTCGAATCCCAACCTGGCGCCGCGCCCCCACATCCACGAACCGGTTATGCACCCTCGTAGAAAATCTCCAGTTCAGAGCATAGTCTACCACAACGACCCAGACGACGACACGCTCGCTGACCCTTTTGCGGCCTCTTCGCCCTTGAAATCCAAGTTTGCACCCCTGCCAACCTCATTCCGCTCAGTTTCCGCACCTGCTCGCCGCGGCTCCAGTCCCAACCTAGCAACTCCGGCTCTTCAGGACGCATTTCAGAACCCGCAGCCTGTTTGGGACACTCGGGACGAGCGGAGCTCGAGCTTTGCTCTGCGTATAGCCAGTCAGGCGCAGTCGCAGACAGGGGCTAGTAGCAACGAAACGGTATCGGCGCCCGTCCACGACGTGCCAGGGAAAGGACGCTGGCTACGAGAGCGACGAAGCTTGTCAAACTTTCTTCGGCCCCAGGTAGGTGGTCCATCTTACTGGTATCTGCACACCGTGCTGTAACGTTCACCCACGGTTCGTCCAGGTTGCTGTTTCGACAAGACCGGCACCACAGTTCCCTCCATTCCCCGCTATTCCAGAACGCAAGGGCTCCTTCTTCAAACGAGGGCGAAGCGGGAGCACGCCCGCTGCATCTCACGAGGCTGAGCGGGCGCATACATCGCACCTGTCATCCACAACGTCTGCCCCGCCTATTCAACCGCAATTGCTTGCCGCCTCACCACTCCGCATCGCCAACAGGGAGACAGCTCGACCGCCAACGCCTAGCCCAGCTACCCCCGAATCCTGGGCGCGAGCCAGCGGAGTCGGCCGCGATCAAAGCTCCCCTAGCACCCTGACAAATGCTCGTCGCAGGGCGCTTTCTGCGCCTGCTAGGCCACCGAGACCAACCGAGCCTGCTCCTCCTGTACCAGTACCGCAGCTCGTTCCCAGCGTTCGCCCGAGCGAGTCCAATGCCTCTAAGGTTGCCTTGAACCAAGTTTCCCCGGTTCCCCGGCCCGGGATACTCGGTGATCGGCAGGCACGCGCTCACGCTATCGGGTCTGGTTCTACGCCAGTATCCAACTCGCATGACCCCGGCTGCACTTTCGGATCGAATCTACGGAGGCGGCCATCGCTGAAGCACGTAAAGCAGTTGTCGATCAGCGTGTCTGAAGGCGGGCATGGGGTGGATTCGGCCTCCTCCGCTGGTAGGATTGTTCGCAAATCAGCGCTGAGACGCACTTCAGCGCAGGCCCGTCATGGTTCGCATACTCGCCAGGATAGTCGCGTAGCTGTGGCGGAGGGACCGGTCGCTGTTGGTACGGCGTCGGTTTCTCAATTGCCGACTCCGCACCAAGGCGTTTCAGACATGCCCCCAAAGGCGGATGTCACCGAACGTCGGCGCCCTGTGGGCGGAATCCTCCATATTGCTCCCTTGGCGATTAGAGCGAACGACAGGTCCATCGGCGGACCAGGGATCCCTCCCAGCGTCAGCGACGCCAGCTTGGTAGGAAATATATCGGGAGGACACAGCCTCGCCCCTAGTGACTCTCGCGCGCTTCCAGTACTGGACAACGTCTGGGGATCTTTCGTGTCCGAGACCGCGTGTGGGTCTCTGCCATCAAGTCCCAGTGGTTCTATTGCAGTAGGAAATCGAGCAGAACACCTGCCGGGCCCCGCTCCTCGAAGACAGACCATTGAATGTCCCAGAAGCCCAGAGAGCCCGCGGGGTTTGCCCCGTCGCCGCCAATGGAACTCGGCCTTGTCACCACCAAGTTCTCCCCCCGCGGTAAAGTTGCCGCCTATTCCGATCGAGCAGTCTCCAGCAATGGCTTTGTCCTTTGGTAGCGTCATTCGCCGGAAGTTGTCACGGTGCCCCAGCAAGCGAGAGACGTTACTCACGCCCCCAGTCTCGCCCCCCGAAGAAACCAAAATCCACATGCTTGGCGTCACCCCTAGTCCGTCTACTTCGGGAAATAGCCTACTGGCGTCATCCTGCAACAGCAGCATCGTATCCGCTATGGGCTCTCGGGATTTGCCACCGTTGATGCGTAGCGCACCGTCTCCTATCATGCAATCTCCTGCAAGTCCAGTGCTGGGCGCAGCCTCGGACACGAGCGATCGATCGTGGCTCTCTGTCGATTCTCCGCGTTTGAGGTCCATCCCGCCGTCGACGTCCCAGTCTGGGTCGCAAAGCACCCCCATACCTGGAACGCCAATCTCTTCACCGATTTCCGCGGGAGATCTGGGTTCGACCAATCTTGGGACATCGAGTGACATGTCGGGTTCTGCGCTTTCCATGTCTCTCGGTGAAAGCACCCACGTTGGGGTCTCGGACGAGTCGGTGCAAAAAGCTGGTTTACGATTGTCGCCCCCCTCTGTGCCTGTGGAAGGTTCGGAAATCAGTCTCAGCATGTTCCCAGCTGTTCCAATGGGTATACCTGGGCCATATGGGCGGCGTGAAGTGAATAGGAAAGCAGAGCGCGGTGAAACCCTGTCTCCTGATTGGAGCGAAGAGTCTTTACCAACTCCACCCGTTACGCCTGCCTGGTTCGCCCAAGCATTCGATACATCGGCGGGGAACGAACGGGAGTGTGTGGACGTGGGGGGGACTGGGTAAGATGTTTCCTCGAGTTATCAACAAGCGGTGTTTAACAAGCGACCAACGGATTTAGAAACAACATACCTTTGATTCGCATGGGGGACTTGGCCCGAATACGTCGCAAACATGCTCAAAATACGCCTTCTAGCTCGTCCAATGAAGGCTCGTCGGATGGAACATGGGGCCTAGCCTACCTCTACCGCCGCCCTGGAGAACTGATTGGTGGCCCGAAAATATGACTATCAACGGGAAACGTATAGGCCGAAGGTTTTGATTGATCACGTCGCAGCGCTGGTTGTCTACTGGGGCCTCGACCACTTCGTTGTTTGGTCCGAAAGTCCAGACGCCGAGCGGTGTCACCCAACACGTATTTGCTTTCGTAGGGCTATCCCGGGTTTTTTTCACCGCACAGTTTTAGCCTTCCAATGCAGGCGTTGTCGCGCCGTTCTTAGTTTTGTCACTGTGTTCGATATGTAAAGATTTGTATGAAGAGAACTTGCCTGCGACTCGTTTGGAATCCACCAACAAAGAGAGGGACAGTCCTGATGCGAGTGATAGATAAGGATCCATTGAAAGTACTGATTAGGTGGTACAAGCTCGAGTGATAGCGAATCCGAGAGAATAGAACGGCTAGATGTCTTTTTTAGACTCTTTTTTAGGCTCTCCAGGCCGTGAGCCTTGATCCTCAGATATAGACAGGATAATGTAGACCGCGAGAACAACGTTTGCCGACAAAATGGCCGTGATTGCAGCATAGGTCGAGTTGCCTGGAAATACGTCGATGATTAGTTCTGATGGAGTACACGCAGTGGCGCCGACACTTACCTCCCCACAAGTATTTCATCGAGAGAAAGTAAGAAGATAGAGGAACAACTGCAAGCGCGACTGAAAAGGACGTGAGTTTGAACAAAACCGCGCTGCCACAGTTTTAGTACACGTGGCTAAACCGATGGTATATTCTACGTACCCATCTGCTGCGTCCTCTGCCAGTTTTCCTGGAGCTGCTTCTGCGCTTACACGGCTCATAGTTGCAAGTTTTATGTAGGGGTTATAGTCCACGTCAGGCCCGGGCTGATGATCAAGCGCCTCGCGGACCACATAGCCCTATCACACATGACCATACGATTATTCACGGCCAATCCCTTGGACATTATAGGGGCGCTTCCCCGCTCATCATTCTTCCGGGAGTGTTTTAATACCCAAATGCAGTGCTCTGGTAAAAATATAAACCCAAGCTCGCGAAGCTCTCAGCCCCAATGATTCCCTCGTACCTTACTATGCCAGAGTCATCTCTCCACGGTAACACCTCCCACTACCCTGCTGGTACCGAACATAGACTCTCAGTGAGCTCAACTGGTCAGACACCCGAGCGCACTAGAGGCTCGCCAATAGTTCCCAGAGCTATCTCGCCACCAGGACTCGGCCCCAATAATGGAGTTGAATGCGAGCGACTGCTGTTCCAGGTTATTGGTGAGTATAGCTATACATTTCTTCAAGTGGCGTGCCACAGACTGATCCGCCCGCTCCGTCGCCAGCCAATGTTCAAGGCATGAAAAGTGAACGGGAGCGCATGATCGTAAATAGGGAGCATCTATATGATGAAATTGACAAACTGCGCGGCATCGTAGAGAAACAACAAGCGCAAATCGAAAGCCAGCAGGCTGAGATTAAGAGGCTGACTCAAGCTCAAGCGTTCTCCAACGACGCGTTTGCTGTGTGCCTCATTGACGGCGACGGCTGCATATTTGATAAGGTGTGCCGGGTGGCGTTGAAAGCGCATGTACAGTGCTCATCACTGGGTACAGAAATTCTTGGCCGGTGGATATGATGGTGGCCGAGAGGCTGCCTCTGCCCTAACAAAGCAGATCCACCAAGATATCGGCAACACATCCACCAGTTTGTGGACGTGCGTTTATTACAACCATCAAGGGCTGAAAAAGGCGCTGGTGAAATCTAAGATTGTCCAGGAGTCCACCTTTGAAGACTTCTGTGATGGGTTTCGGTCAGCTTCCCAGCTGATTCATATGATGGATGTCGGGTGAGTGGCGTTATGTTGCCACATTACCTGCATATGACACCCACCACGCCTGCACTTAGCCGGAGAAAGGAAGCCGCAGACGAAAAGATTAAAGAAATGTTCCGGTTGTTTGTCACGACTCCGCAAACGAAAGTTATCTACTTTGGCGGAGGACACGACTCGGGCTATGGGAGGTTAGTGAGCTTTCCGTTGGGCATCATAACAAGGATCTGACACCGCTCCTAGTACTCTGTCACACTACCAGAACCTAGGATTTGAAGAGAAAATTGTGATGCTCAAAGGTTACGCTGAGATCGCGTATGACCTTAGGAATCTCTCGTTCAGGACCATCCCATCAGATGGCCTCTTTATGCAGGAAAAGATAGATCTTGACGCTCTGGGAAATAATGCGCCCCTTGTTACGCTTGCTCCAGAGGGCCACCATCGAACTGCCTCGAATGGAAGCGGCAACCAGAGCTCACAGACTCCCGGATCGTATGCTTCGGCTGCTGGTACTCTGGCAGTTTTGGGTCCCACCTCTGCTCAGCGTGCCCCCAGTCCTGGACACCTCCGCCGTACGTCCCGCCAAGGGCAGCGCCGCATCGATCCCTCAAAGGTACGCCCATCATACGTGTTATATTTTTGAGTGGATGACCTTACATGGCCTCTCTTTCGAATAAAAAGCCACTACACAAGCGTTAGTACCCACCACAAACAGCTTATACAACTGCTGAACCCGCGAGCGTGTCTGTAGAAACCCCAAGTATCTGCAATTATTACGTCCTGTCATCCCGCGGTTGTCGTAATGCACGTTGGATTCGTTATGTACACGCTTCTGTTGGCTGATGTCTCGTACCATCTAGGGCGTACGTGAGCTCCTTTGCAGCAAAACCAACCTGTTTAACCTTTTTCTATAGTCTGAATGTCATCACGCACATGATTATGTGCTCTCTGGTGTGTCCAATCTATCATCCCGCGCCAACGATCGTTGACAAACGGTTTAACAGAGGACCAGAAACGCACGCTGCGCGATTATATGCAGACAGTACCATGCGACCACGGAGAAGAATGTATCAACGAAGCCTGTATTTTGGGCCATTATTGTCCGGCTGGCCCTTCCTGTCTCCGTATGAAGAGGGGTATATGCAGGTTTAGAGATGGTGCGCATACAGGGTTGCGGAACTAGACATGGTGTGGCTGACATTTACTGGGCTCAACAGAACAACACACGGACAACGAGTATTAAACCAACGGCAATCGTCTCCAAGTCCAACGGGCGTGCTGTGGTGTTAAGGGGGGGGGGGTTGTTCTTCGGCCACATCCACTGGCCGGGAGAGGCGGAAGAGGGTGTTGTAGATACATGTCACAATCACGTACGAAGTTGAATTGAACCTTTTCGCCTTTGCTGTGCGTAAACGAGCCCATCACGGTGACTTACAGTATGCGCGTCTGTTTTATATTGGCCTTCTCTCGAGGCGATCTGAGTTAAACACGGCACTCTATGATCTTGAAGACTACACGCGCATGCGGCTGGGCGCAGCGATCGCACAACTGGTTCCAAAACGCGGACATTGGGGAACGATAACCTCTTTATTCTGACTGTAGTTTAACCTGTGGTCATTGGTCCTGCCTTGGCCATGCTGGTTGAGGTAATTTCAGCAACGCGTTCAACGGTCTGAGCGTTAAACCAGAGTTACGCTGTATTAGTTCGCCGACTGAAACAACGGCTTACTACTGCAAGGTTACGAAAGGCTTGCCCGCAAAATCGATCGCATGGTGTGCGAGGCGGATATTCGGCCATCCAATGGCCCCCAAAAACATAACATCGAGGGGGTGCTCGCATGTACTGCATCGAGGATATCGCCAATCCCTCATTTCCGTTTTCCACTGCAGTGAAAACCCCATTCCTCATTGGGCTCGAGCACACTGGTAACGTGCACACATTGTCATTTCATCAAACGCAGCGTAATTGCCGCTTATCCACGCCGCTCAGTCCTCCATATCCGCGTCGAGCGCTTCGCGAGCCTTGCGGTCCGCTTCAGCCCAGAGGTCCCGTGGGATGGGAACGTGTCGACCATTGGTCTCGGGTCCAATCCAAGAAAGCTCAAGCTCGAATTCTTTGTCTTTCGTATCATCGTGGACGAGATGGATGCTAAAGGAATTGCGTAAACATCAGTAAGGTTATACTAAACTCTAAAAGAATGAAGTGTGGCGCCGAGGGGCATGGCAAGGATGTTGGCCCATAAAAGAAATGCGTAAACTTACATGCGAGCTGCTTCGAATACCGCCTCGCGAGTCGTGAGTTGAGACAAATTCAGTTTTTCGAGCTCGGTGTTGGCAAGTTGTCGACCTTTCCCAACTGCTGCCCCGTTATAGCCCTTTTGATACGTTCGAGTTTAGTCCCAGCAACTTCACAGAAGCAAAGCGCTTGACGCACGTAAAATACCCCACTTGGTTGTACGACATACAATGAAGGTCCGTCTTTGTCGATTGACGCGAGGATAGCGCTGATACCGAACGGCCGTACAGAGGAGTAGAGGGTATAAGCTTGGACGTAGAGACCGATACGATCTGCTAGGGCCTGAGATTGCATGTTGATGGAGCAAGGTCAAGCCAGGTGGTATAAGACATACCTTCAGTGGAGGGGGGGCCATGTAAGTGTCTCTGTAGTTTTGTGCTTCATCCCGTGCCCGGTTTGCTAGAGCGCGGCCATCTGCAAGGAGTCCTGAAGTAGCCTGTAGTTTTATTGGTAATAGCACATGGGTTGGGCGGGATCTAAGTTCCTACCAAGCCAATATGCCTGTCTATCGTAGCTATCCGCCGATTCGCCTCCGGGATAAGTAATTTAGAGTGAATCCACTTCTCAACCGCTAGCACGACCCCATCTTTCACCTTCAAACCAATTGCCGTGCTTATAGAACATTAGTTGTTGTGTATTAACGATCGCCTGGGCATGCTTACCCAGAGTTCTCCACGGCTTTACTGGCATATTCAACCTGAAATAGTCGTCCGTCAGGTGAGTAGGTGCTCGCTGAGAGGTCGTAGCCTGTTCCTATCGCGGTCATAGCGGTGTGGTCGAGGAGTGAGTGTGGATGATTAGCACTGGACGCGCGTCGAGGGTCCTGAGGTTGCCTGGCGGTGCCCAACTGTTATGCCCGTGCACCCATGTCACGTGGTTCTGGCTGCTCTTGCACTCGTCCATATCGTGTTAACGCTCGTTTCTGTTATTGCAACGCTTGCTGGCAGCTGTTATTCCGCCAACACGAACAGTCTTGTATCATTAAACACGGAAACGCCAGACTGAGAGCATAATGGAATTAGAGGCTTGGCTGGACACGCTGAACAGACATGATGTGTTCAAACCTGCGAGTTCTTCCTCTGTTTCTGCACCGGACACATCTTTGCTGAAGGTCGACGAGCTTCGAGGCAGCAAATCTCTCGTACTATGGTCTGATGATGGCTCGGACGAGGACGAGGAATTGCTAGTACAACGTACCAACATCATGTGTATACGAGGGCCGGATTTGTTCCTCGCTATAGGTCGGCAAATACGAATGTTACCCCTAAAGGACGTGAAGGAATCGGGGAGTAACGAGGACGTACCGTACAAGGTGGATCGTTAAGCTGTAGGCGTTTGCTCATCGTTGTTGCTGACATTTTACAGGTCTTGTCCACTCCGAATGTAACTTTCGATATAAAACATATGGTAGTCAATACTACTGGGAAGTTGCTGGCTGTCGTTGGCGCAAGGCAAATAGCTGTGATTATTCTCCCACGACCAGGGCTTTCCAAAACGTCCTCGACTCGACTCGAATGCAGGTGCGTCTTATTCTAACATTCGTTTCTCGTTGCTCAAGACTGTCAGAATAGCTCCATCCAAATTGGGGAATACTATCATATTCCTGGATCCGCGAGAATTGCCAAGGTTGACTGGCATCCGTGGGGGGAAGGCGGCGCCTCACTGTTAGTTCTGACCAGCGATGGCCAACTTCGGCAAGTCACCGTTTCAACCCGTTGAAATTAGCAAGGTTGCTTAGCTCGAGTATCCAGAGAATACGACGTTGCGAAAGACCCCGGCGAACCCCAACAAACTGTCGATCTTCTTCGACCTTCAGAGAATAAGCTTAAGTTCGATGTGTCGGGACCAGCTGAAGCTGTCTCGTTCTGCATCGGGCAAGCAGCAGCAGACTGGAGCCCACTTACAATCTATACCCTCACAAGCGAAGGTGAGGTTTGGGCAATATGTCCCTTCCTCCCAGCAAATGCGTACGTGCCCGTTCCTCGGTGAAGTCGGGCCTGTGGGTATTGATTTCTTATTTTCAGTACGCCACCAATCTCTTACATACACGCCCTGGAGTACTTTGTCAACATGAAAAGCTCGCGTCTCCCACCCAGCACTGCCGACCCCCAATTGAAATACGTCGCCTCCCTGAAACAACAACTTAAAGCGCCTTCTCCTCCATTGGTTGACCAGATACCGTCGACGTGTCTCATCCACGCGCCCGTCAGCGCATCCTACCCGCCAGCTTTACAAGGTCCTTTTCTTCTGCAACCAGCCCCAAAAGAGTTTGGGGATGGGGTTGCGAGTGATATCGTGTACCTTGGAGTTGAAGTTGAAGACCAAGTGGCAAGTAAAGGGACGCAGAGCAATGGGAACGATTCGGTGCCCCTTGTGTTGATTGCATATAGCGATGGAAAGGTGGATGTCTGCCTGGATGTTGAAAAAGTCGAGGCAAAATGGATGAAAGCCAATAATTTTGTATGTCCTTCGCTTTGTCTTGTATCCTTGGCACTGACCACACGAAACGGGTAGTCTGCGGAAAGTTCAGAGCTACCGATGTTTGCAGTATACGAGTCGATCAACCTAGGTCTTTTCGACTCGCCCACAGGCAGCTCTACCGCACTCACTATTGTCCACGCCTCAACGGCGGCTTCCCCCTCTCCACAACTCGTCCACCCAATATTCACGCTTGACCCCTTGCGTGCCGATCGTGTGTTTATTACCCACGCCCAGGGCGTACACCGACTAGACATGCGTAACTGGATGTCTGGCATCTCCAAGGCGCTGAAAGGTACGAACCAGGAGCTGGCAGATGCGTTGCGCGGAGATAAGCAGGCAAGCTTGACCGAGGTACGATGTTTGTTAAGGACAGGCAATAGGTGCGCCACCAACACCAGATGCGTGGCAAGATATTTATACCTTGGTTTAGTGCGATCGTTGCAGCATCGATTCTAAACGACATTTATCTCGCCTACGCACTCGTCACCTTGGACTCTACAAACTTGTTCAGTTCATTCCAGCTTGCTGCAGCACCTACAACTGGCCCTGCTTCTCGCCTCTCCCGCAAACTTATCGCAGCTCCTGCCTCTAGCACCTCGCGTTCTACAAACTCCCCAGCTTTCGTCTCCTATGCACCACCCCAACCCGTCATTTCATCCACACCTAAAACATACACTTGTCTCCTTACTTCACGCTTCACCGCACCACCCGTTCCACAATACACACCTCTCTCTAAACCCCTTTCCGCGCCCACGGCTCCAACACCCGATACACTCCGTACCCTCGGCAAACACGCTGAACGCCTCCGAGTCGATATCGGCCAGATTCGCGTTGCGCACTCGACCCTGTCCGAACGAACAGAGCTCCAAACACGCGAGCTCCAGCGCCAAGTTGGCCGGTTGGCCGAAATGCTCCGCGCTGTCGCGCGCATTCGGCACGTGACGAGCGGAACGGCTGAGCGTGTGCGCCGTGTAGCGGAGCGCCAGGCCGAGATGGCCAGTCGCGCGGACACGATGCTCCGCCGGGTCGTCGAAGCCGAAGGCGCTGAAGGAAGCAGTGAGGCGCAAGCTGCGTGGGCCAAGGAGCTCACGCGGATGCGAGCTGAAGTGCGGGGCGTGAACGGGAGCGCAGGGCTCAAAGGGCGAAGCGAACAGGTGTGTCCTTTTCTGTTTCGAACGTATCGGTTTCACTAACCGGATGGATGTTAGGCTATGCACCAGCTGGAATTGCTCAAACCTGCGTTGCGTGAGCTTGCCCGCTCAAACGAGGCGCGGAAAGGAGAGAACCCACTTGGCCTAGTGGGGTTGGGCAACTCTCAGTGGTTGGCGATCGGCTCGGTCATTGGCGCAGAGTGCGTGATTTCTTTGCTATCAGGACAGCAGTCTAGATAACTGACATTTGTCTAGGCAAAAAGGCCTGGAAGATGCTCGGCGCAAAGTAGCGGAACTCACAACCCGACTAGCGGAGGCTACCATCTCATAATTTCGTCCAACTTTATAAATTCAACTTATGTATTTTATCGGGATGGTCATAAAAAAACACGTTTTGACATAGCCCCCCTCGCTCAATCGGCTAGGACAAAAAGCATGAGAGAAAATCCAAACCTCATAATAAGATACAACGACGGACACATATCGATACACACATTATATATGCCGAAATCAACGAACCCAACCGACCAACCAAGCGACAGCGAGGGAGAAACTCAGTAAGGAAACGCATGCTGACGAGAAAGAGAGGCAGGAACGATAATCAAGAGAGCGGACGTGAGGGAAGGACAACACAAGGAAAAATATAAACTGGAACGACTAATCCACAACCTCCTCGAACCTCGGTCGTTTCCCTCCCCCGTCTTCGCCGTCATCTTCCATGCCCCTTTTTCCTCGTCCGCCTCCACCATCCATGCCTGGATCTCCAAAGAACCCAGACCCGTCTTGCGTCATCATATCCCCCATAATCATTTGATACGACTCTTCTGTCAGCCCGAGCGCCGCAAATGGGCTAACCTTGGCCGGATCACTCCCATCGTCTTCGTATGTCCCAAACCCATTAAAGACTCCGTTGGGCGTCTTGGTCCCGTTGGGGAACCCGACGGCGTGTTTGCTCGACGAAGCGCCGCCAGACGACTCGGCGTTTTCGTGGTGGTGCATATAATCGAGCATGTGTGCGTCATTCATGGGTGGGATCGACACGCCACGGGGGAATTGGCCGAGTTGGTGGATTTGCTTGAGGTGCATGAGGTGTTTCTGTTTGGCCGTGTCAGTATACTCACGGCGATGTTTATTGAGGTCACAAGACTCACCTCGAGCATCTCGAACAGCCCTTCCTTGGAAAACGGCTTGGGAAGAATATCATTCATCCCAGACGAGTAGTACGTCATAATCTCGTTTGGCTTCGAGTTGCTCGTCATGGAGATAATAGGCGTCATATGGTCGAACCTGCGAATGAGCGACGTCGCGGACACGCCATCCATCTTGGGCATCACAATATCCTAACCCACGTATCATCAGCCCCCGCCCTTGATATTAAACCCGAAATGACGTACCATCAACACCAGATCGTACTTTTCCAAATTCATCTTGTCCACCGCGCCAACCCCATCAACAGCAACGTCGATCATGCATCCAAACACCTGCAAAAACTTTTTGCTCAGGCGCAGATTGACCGCATCGTCGTCAACGAGCAGTACGCGTGGTGGAACCGCCCAGCCTGGTACATACGTCGAGCGGCGCACGCGCAGCGATTTGCCTCCGCCTCCGGGCGCAGCACTGGGCCCAGCTCCGCTGGTCGAGGCTGGTGTGGGGCCGTGATAGTTGGCAGGCGGGGTGTACGACATGTCCTGAGGGTGGCCCATTTGCTGCTGTTGCGCTTGCTGTTGTTGCGACTGCGGGTGATGCTGCCCCTGCTGGTACTCCATCCCACCGCCCATCCCGCCTCCTTGTTGATTCTGGCTCCCATCTCTCGGCACTAAATGGCCCAGCGTGATAACCTGCAACCCCTTGTGCGACTCTTCCTCTTTGCGCTGCTGCTCAAACATTTGGCTGTTGAGCATCGGCAAAAAGTTGGAATGCGTAAACGGCTGCTGGTCCGGCCGCTCGCGCTGCAGATCCTCCACACGCCCGAGCACCTCTTCGCGCGTCATGGACTGCACAGGCTTGCCCCCGATCATCGTCGCCCCACTCACGGCGGGATTCATCGCACCACCAACGCCGGAGCCCATCGGTCCAGCGGTACCCGAGTTCATCGATCCCGCAGCACTCGAATTCATGCCCCCTGCACCGCCCGAGCCCATGCTCCCGCCCGACATGTTTCCGCTCATGCCCGACACAGCACCTCCCGGATTCGCAATGCCCGAGTTGTCGGTAAAAGACATGCCGGACCGCTCTGCGCGGCGCGAGATTTCGTTCATCTGTTCAAACGACGCACGCGCCACGTCCTGCGGACCAAGATCGAATATCTTACTCGCGTCCGCTCCGCTCATAAACTGGTGTTGCGGGTCCCCGTCTGGGGGAGGCGTGTTGCCCGTGCCGGCCGAGTTTTTCTCTGTAAAGGGTTAAAACCTTCATAAAGGACAAAAACGGGAATTTGCACTTACTATTCTCCATGCCGATAAAATACCCAATAAGGTTCTGCATGAGATTGTCCTGGTTGGCCATGTTGCGCTGAAAGTGCACAATCTCTCCAAGCACATTCTGGTAGTTGGTTTCGAGATTGCGTATATGCGCACTCATGTCCTCGGCGGTCTGGCGCAGGCCCTCGATCTGCTCCTCGTGCGCACGCCTCGTGGCCTCCTGGTTGGCACGCATCGCCTCGACTTGGGCGAGCAGCATGCGAATCGTGTCGCTCTCCCGCGTCGGGTCAGACCCTGAGCCCGAGGGTGAAGCAGCCACTTCTGGCGCAGGTGATGTTGCTTCGGTCTTAGTCCCAGTAGGCTGGACAGGTGTTGCAGGTGTAGGTGCGGGTGCGGCGCCGCCCCTAGACTTGCGTGCCGCGGGGACCTTGCGCTTGATGTTTTCGAGAGCATCGCGATCGTCGGCGCGGAAATCGGGGTGTTTAAACGTCCAGCTCTGCGCGAATGAGCACTAGCGGAAATGAGAATCGAGCACACGCACTTGGTCGCCATACCCCATGCCGCCGGCTTCGGCTTCGGCATTTTTAAGCTTGTGAAAGTCGTACTTGTTGAGCTGGCGGACAAACGAGGCAAAGTTGGAGTGCTTGAACATGCGGGGGAGGATGGACTTGGTGAACTCGGTGACGTCTTTGACGACAAAGCAGTCGCCCTGGGGGCCCCAAGTAACGACGTGCGAGAACTGGGGATCTTCGAGCATCCTGGGGAGTGTGAGCGCAAGCAGCAAAATGGAATGAAGACGCACTTGTAGAGCTTTTTCACGAAATCGCTCGTCGGCGGCATGTTGTCGTCTACATCTTTCGGGACATCGGGGACGCTTGGCACGACGCGGGAGCTACTCGATCGCGAATCGGCATAGGTCTCGCGACGGGCGGGATAGCCATTGTACGAGGTGTAGCCGCTGCCGTTGCCGCTCTCGACGGGGGGAAACTCACGCTTGTCGTCGCGGCGCCAGTTGCTCGAGGGGGGTGGGTGGATCGGCTCTAGCTGGGACGGCGATGGGACTGGGTGCAGATGGGCGTTGTAGGGTGCGGGGCGCTGGGCGAGCAGCGGCGGAAACGGGCTCTGGAAGGCTGGGCCGGGGAGGGGGGGGAGGGTGAGGTTGCGGTTGTAGGGCGCATGGGGATGGTGGTGGAGGTTGAAGTCGCGAGCGCCGTCCCTTGGGCGGTCCATAGTGGGTATACTGGTGTCTTCGCGGGGGGCCTGGCCAGCGATCCGCGAGCCTCGAACGAGGTCAGGAGCCGAGCCTTCAAGAGCTACCAGCCGCCGAGACCCCGGGCCATCTGCATGATGTCATCCCACGTGCCCTCCCACGCCTCTCACACGCTCCACCCCCCCTCCGCCTCGAGGCTGCCAGACACTTTGCCACAGCAACGGCTGTTTTAGACGCAGACACTCGCAGTAGATGCTGCCGCCGTACTGCCCGCCCGCACCGCCGATGCGCATACACGCACCCCAGGCCTGCCACCCTCAATTACGCGTGCTTCGAACGCAGCTTCGAACACACGTGAGGGGCGCCCCAGACGCTGAAACCGGACTTGGATCGAAGTCGCACTCCAAGAATCACCGCGTATCTCTTCTGGCGCCCTCGATCTTGCGCTATCGGACACATCTCTTGGAGCTGTATCATCTGACCCATTCTTTTGTTGCCCGGGTCACGAGGTATCTGCGTGCGGTAAAATGTCTCATTGTATGTCTCACAAGGCTTTCGTTTGTCTGCCCACGCATTCTCCGCAGTCGAATCGCTGGCGCTGGTCTTTGCTCGGCACTCGGCACGGCAACTAGATCCAACAATCATCGATGGATGCGGATACCCCGGGTCTTCTAGTAGGGCAAGTCGATATAACCCTGGTCTGCTTCGACGCACCATATATGCGTAGGCGTCTTACCACGGCAGGGTCAGTTATCGTCGATCGCCCCTATACAAGTCTTCTGGAATTGCCCCACTACAAGCTAGGCCCGAAAGCCGAGTGGGCTTAACTGACAGCTTGATTGTTACACGCGCCGAAGCGTTATAAAATGAACAACCCCTGAGGGGGAAGCGGCGCGGACTCGGTGCACACGACAGACTTTCCTTTTCGTGGGTGTGAAAATTTCACTGGTCTGTGAGCGACTGCCGATATTCTCACCAAGATACCCACTTGATTGACTAGGACACGTTTGCAGGCATAAATGGAAGGAATCTGCTCCTAGAAGAGTGTTTCAGTTTCCCTAGCCTGAAACAAGAGCAAGTCGGGGCCAGTCCCGAGAATGCTGCGTCGTGGCGTTGGGGAGGTTAGCAAACTTCTGTAATGACCCCAACGCTTAGCGCTGCCAACACCCCTTTAGGGGTTGTCTCAAGCAGGCCTTGCCGAAACAGCCTGCGTGTAGTCAATTGGCTAGGCTTCCTGGTAATGTTTATATGCCAGATCCGATAAATTTATCTGTACCTGGCCAGTCCATCACTAGACTTGACTGTCAAACCGGTACCTGCGGATTTTCCGACGGGGAAAATCGGCGCCTATCTAGTAAGAACAACCGCGCCTGGGCCACGAAAACTTCGTAGTTCAGGTGTGGTTATATCTGCGGAAAGACCCGCAGGACCAGCATACAAATTATGGGCAAAGTCCGTAGGTTGTCTCACGGCTTTTCTACACCTCGCGTGCGGATATTCTTCTGCTTGCATACGGATTTTCCCCCACGTGCATGCGGATCCTAACTGAAATAAATCTAATTGAATTGATGTAACCTGGAGGCTACATGCATAAAAACTGAATACTTAGTACAGAAAGTCCACAGGTGAACTATGGAAAGTCTGAATGGATAACCTGGCTTCTGCAAGGTCAAGGCTCCAGGGGTCTAAATTGGAACACAATTGTGTGCAATCACTAAGTCATGTGAGATATCATCAGCAAATGTGGAAAAAACTTTGGGAGCTTTAAAGTACCCATAGGGCAAGTCCAATCTTTAAATCACTTTGAAAGCACATATACCTACTTTAGAGTGCTTTGAAAGCATATATACCTACTTTAAAGCACTTAAAACCTTGAAAACCTTGATCAAATAACTGTACAGTTTGTTGTGGTTTTGCTACCTTGCACAATTGGGGTAAATAACTTGTATTGTTTATGCATACAGGCATGAATATTTACAGTAAGCATGTCATGCTGAAGTTCTGCACACCGAAATTTTGGCATTTTTTCAGCACCTGCTCCTGCAATCTCTGCAATGCAGGAGTGGGAGCAGGAGCAGAAAGTGAAAAAAAAATGCTGAATTCCTGCCTGAAAGTTGCTGAAATTCGGCACTTAAGTTCTCAAAACTTCGGTAACTTTCTGCACTATCTAATGGTATTTTTCTCATATTTTAGCTTCAATATTCAGCAAATTGCAAGGGAAACAAGTTCCCCATTCCCAAAGCTGAAAATGCTGATTTTGAGCACATGTAAAACCCACCACAAATGGATGATTGTAGGCTTATTAAATGAAATAAATTCCAGCTTTCAGAATATATCCTTACTATCTCCTAGGAAAATAAACTGGCGGGGAAACTGTGCATTTATGCTCAGAGGGGGGTTTACCCCTGAAAAGTGCCATACAGACTAAAGAATCCAACCATTGGAATGCTGCTCCCTTTAGTGTAATAGTTATACAAAGGTTATATGACTCTACTGACAAAGTTTCAAACAGTTTAGAACAAGATAAAAGGGTGAAACAGGGGGAAATGTGCTGGACAGGGGCTGAAATCATAGGAGAAACCCCCCTGTAGGATTATTGGGAGGTTTTGGGCAGATTATAATGAGTACATTCTGTTCCAAATAGCTCAGAACCATAGTACACTACTTTACTGCACTCAATGTGTGAAAGAGCTATGTAAATGATCAACATTGTCGTGAGCCACCCCATAAATGCCTCACTGACTGCAACTCGAACCAACGACCTTTACATAATCGATCATGTGAGGGGGGGGGAGCACTCCATGCCTTACAATGCTCCCCCCTCCCCCCCCTCGGTCACATGACCTTGGACTTGGATAATTGATCATGTGAGGGGGGGGGAGCGCTTCATGCATTACAACGCTCCCCCCTCCCCCCTCGGTCACATGACCTCGGACCTAGTGCGGCACCGAGGCGTAGCCTCTTTTAACATTGGGTGCCGCCCGCATATATTACATAAACATTCCTTACCGACTTTCCTTTTACTCCGAGTCAAGTATTATGACTCTTACACTCTTTCTACTCGCTAGATATGACCCATACCTGTATGACTCGACTGTATCTAGATAGCATATATACAGCGGAAAGCAAGCCTGAGGACCTCAGCTTGCTTTACCTCGTCATCTCACCTCTTGAGAGACACCTAAGTAGCAGCCATGTTGTGAGCTGCCGTACAGCCCCCAACTTTTTCTTCGCTCGGGCGCCTCCGGCCCCCTTTCTTCTCGTGGCTTGG
>WSTK01000284.1:2723-39397 GCA_019616945.1 Ceratobasidium sp. 414
GTCGCCGCCCTGATCAGGCGTCCAGGAGACCTTGCAGTATTTGTCGTCGTTGAAGAAGTAAGTCACGTTCTGGCCGACGATATTAAGTGCAGCGCGTCCAACCATGCTGCCAATGCAACGTCAGAAAACTTAGGATCAAGTTGGCAAGGTATCTTACTTGTCACTGTAGATTTAGAAGGTTGATAGTAGAAAGGAAGTGTGGACGCAGCTAAGAGATTGTCGCTTGGACTGGTCTGAGGTGTTCCAACGGGCGTGCTCTTTTAAACCCCCTCTGTTCGGTTCTGCCACCAGGGCTCGAGCGCCCAAAGTCACAACGGTCTGGCAAAGGGCGAAAGAACAGACCGGCTACGTCGAGGCCGTTCACCGGCTATGAAAGTGCGATCATGCGCCACCACCCTGGCGCTGTAAAGGTCCAGACATGTCGGCAGACTAACGGTTCTCGAACACATCCGTGAATGAATGGTTGACTAGTCCAACTAAAGGTTTGAAGATCTATTCAACGTCCTAGCGAATGTACACTCTTTCAGGCCACATAGGTTAATCGCGAAAATGGCGACAGGCCTACAAGGTATTACCATCCACCGACACTTTCAGTCAGACATTCGTGTTATTATATATCAGGCATTTTCACTGATTATCGGGTCTTGGCCAGGCCTGGTAACCCTTATCAGCCTGCTACCGTTTTCGTGGTGGGTATAGAAAAGGTAAGCTATTATAAGAGGCAAATATCATGATGCAGCACGATCTCACTCGTGCGGATTTCAGCGCGACCGAGTAATCGCTCAACTTTGATGATCGATGTCGCCTGATATGCATAACAATGTCTCTGGTGCGCATGTTCAACCCAAGACCGGCGAGCGCGCGTGCAGCTGAAATCCCTGCCATTGATGCATAGCTTGATGCAGCCAGCGTCTCGACACGTGGTTCCGGTCGCGAGTAGAGCCTGGGTGATCCATTCAGTTGAAGTCATTGGCACCCCAATTTTATTCCGGCCAGCCTTGAGCCCGGTTCTTGAGCGCTATGAGGCGAGACTTGGTACCTTTCTACGAATAGATCAATAATTTCATTGTATGAACTTGTGCACTGGATGCTCGACATGAGGCGTCATGTGCACTCGCAACGCCACAGCCGACTCGGAGAGAAGCCATGCTCGAGCGCCCTTTGTGCAGCTCGAGTTTAGTTTCCTATCCAAGGCTGCGCCTCTTTCCTCGCCTGTAAAGCTTATGGTTGCAGAAGCACCGGACCTGCGGGTATGTGCTAACACCCGCCCGCCCTTCTACGACAGGGGGCGCTTTTTGTAGTCGACAAATTATTTGCCGAATGAAGGCAAAGCCTTATGTAGCGACATCTAGGAGAGAGGCAAAACAAGCAAAGAGTGATGGAGAGACTACGAAATGTATGGGGTAATTGAAACCTATCTCTAGTAGACTGGAAAGACCGGGAAAGGCGCACCACGGGTACATGATACAAGACCGGGGGGGAAAGAATAAGTTACGGGTGTCGTAAAGAAAAGTGTGAAACAGGAGGTGATATCCAGGCGCTACGGGGCTGGGAATTGCATCTCCGCGGTCGTGGCGCCGACGATGTGCCAGGTCCCCAACCGGTTCGCTTGTGATAGCACTAAATATCAATTAATACATGCACTTTGGTTACCTAGATCGGTTTGTTCACCCAATCCTACCACTCGTTTAAACGGCCAATTCCTGCGTCACGAAAAAGAACTGCTCGATATTGGAGATAAACTCGCGATACTTCAGCTGAGAGGACGATAGACTGAAGATGTACGAATCCTTCTTTTCGCCAATTTCACTTCCCAGGTCCAAATGCAACTTTCTCGTATTCCTTATAGAACCTTTGTGGAACATGGTGGTGGCGAACCAAGACGAACATAGCCCCGGCACTTGACGCTCGCGGTTAGATAATTCGTGGATATATGTTGGCTTTCATTGATTCTTTCTCAAAGGTTCATGTATGCGTAGTATTTCAGATGCAATTCATTTCATACAGCCAAGACAACCATTCCCATAACACTCGAGTCGTTCCCTTTCGTTTGCATGTCAGACAACGTGGCAAACGCATGTGCAATAGTCGCTTACCATTCAGTAAAATCCAGCCTTGTGGAGAGACGGCCAATAGTCGGCTGCATTGCTGGGGCCTACGTCTGTCTCGACACCCCCTCCAGGAACGAGGATGAGGCGTGATGCCTTTGTTCCGGAAAAGACGTATATATGCTTAGCTGAAGTAGGACTGGGGACGATCGTGTCGATAGTCTGGAAGCCCGACCCACTCCAGCGGTCGCGAATCATATGGGGTCCGTCCAATAGCTCATCTGTGCTCGAGACGGCTTCTTTGAACCGCACGCGGCAAAACTCGTTGCCGCTGAAAAAGTACGCCTGGTCCGTGGTGCCTGGAACGATCATCGCCGCATCGACGCGCTCGAAGCCAGCCTTGGCCAACGAGCCCCAGCTGCCGGTGATCGAGTGTATCCCGCCGATGGTCTTTTCTTCGGGGCTGCTGGGGGTGAATTGGATGCGCGCATACTGGGAACCACAGAAGAAGTACGCCTTGTTCACATTGCCCGGGATGGGGAGGATTGCGTCGATTCGAGCGAACCCGGCCTCCTTGAGCGTCTTCCACTCTTTGAAGGTTTCAGTGGGACCAAAAGTGACGGTGTCGCCGCCCTGATCAGGCGTCCAGGAGACCTTGCAGTATTTGTCGTCGTTGAAGAAGTAAGTCACGTTCTGGCCGACGATATTAAGTGCAGCGCGTCCAACCATGCTGCCAATGCAACGTCAGAAAACTTAGGATCAAGTTGGCAAGGTATCTTACTTGTCACTGTAGATTTAGAAGAAGGTTGATAGTAGAAAGGAAGTGTGGATGCAGCTAAGAGATTGTCGCTTGGACTGGTCTGAGGTGTGCCGACGGGCGTGCTCTTTCAAACCCCCTCTGTTCGGTTCTGCCACCAGGGGTCGAGCGCCCGAAGGCACAACGGTCTGGCAAAGGGCGAAAGAACAGGCCGGCTACGTCGAGGCCGTTCACCGGCTATGAGAGTGCGATCATGCGCCACCACCTTGGCGCGACAGAGGTCCAGACGTGTCGGTACACTGATGGTTCTCGATCACATCTGCGGCTGAATGGTTTACCGGTCCGACTGAGCGTTTGAGGTGTGTTCGACGTTCTGGCGAATGCACAGTATTTGAGGCAATTTGGATATGAACAAGATAAACTATTCTGGGAGACAAATATCACGATGCGGTATGAACCCACTCGTGCAGAGAGCACAACCGAGTAGCTGCTTCATCTTGATGCATGATCTGCCTATCCTGATATATCTTCATAGGCGCTCGTAATAATGTCAGTAGGGTGCATATTCAATCCAAGGCAACCGAACATGCTTGCATTCGAAGTCCCAATCCATCACCGCTGGATCCAGCCAGCGTCTTGACACGTGGTTCCGGTTGCGAGTAGCGACAGTCTAGAGTCCAGGTGATCCATTGAATTGGTATCCTTGGCATTCCATTTTTATCCAGGACACAGTCAAGTTCTTGAGCACTATGAGGCGAGGCTCGGTGCCTTGCTATGAATAATCAACCGATCTTACTGCATGAATTCGTGCACTGGATGCTCAACATGAGGCGACGTGTGCACTCGCACGCCACAGCCGACTCGGAGCAGTGTACCCGGGCGCCCTTTGTACGGCACGAGTTCAATTTTCCTACCCAAGGCTGGGCCTCGTTCCCCAACAAGTCAGTCCCCACTAATGAATTTGGAGCTGTTTGGCGTGCTACTTTTAAAGTAGGCGACATAGATTTCCTAGAAACGTGACAGAGATCACGTGACAGGGTTCAGGCTGGGAGCCAAATCGGTTGTAGCGCCTCGTTGAGACCATTTATTGTGAATGTAATCAGATAGAATTACGAGATGTGTAATAGTAAGTGTTCCTACCAGATAAAATCTGGTGTCTTGAATAAGGTTGGTGAGAACATCCAGAATTACTGTTTTTTGGGAGCCAAACAGTTGGAACGTCACAGCATGTGACAAGTGTCCGTTTTCAGGCATCATTCATCCAGTGGGTGGGAAAACTGCAAAGCAGCTTGCCTAGGACAAACATCTGGCAACCAGCAGGATAAAGCTATCTGGTTCTGTATGTAAGATGTCACGCGCTGTCACGTTCCAACTGTTTGGCTCTGATTGGACTCACAGCCACACAGAACGGTAATTCTGGATGTTCTTGCCAACCTTATTCAAGACACCGAATTTTATCTGGTAGGTG
This sequence comes from Ceratobasidium sp. 414, assembly GCA_019616945.1. NCBI lineage: Eukaryota > Fungi > Basidiomycota > Agaricomycetes > Cantharellales > Ceratobasidiaceae > Ceratobasidium > Ceratobasidium sp. 414. The sequence goes on from WSTK01000284.1 coordinate 6,997, forward strand.
CACTCATTATTATACATCGCATAATTTTATCTAATTACATTTACAATAAACGGTCTCGCCAAGGTGCTACAACCGATTTGGCTCCCGGCCTGAACCCTGTCACGTTTCTAGGAAATCTATGTCGCCTACTTTAGGTAGGACGTAACCAACCCCAAATCTCATGGTTGTAGTAGCACCGTGACTTTGTTATGCCTCGGGGTATATGCGAATATCAGCCAGCCCCTCTAAAACAGGGAGCGTTTTTTTTATAATCGATAGCTTGTTTGTTGCATGAAAGCAATGCCCTTATGTAGTGATGCCCAAGGAGAGGAACAAAAAAAATAAGGAGGGATGGGGAGACACGTACGAGAGGTATGAGGTAATTCAACTTATCTCCCGTAGACTGGGAAGACCAAGAAGGGCGCGCCACGAGTGCAGGATACATCCGGCAAGGCAGACTACTCTACTGTATCTTCCACTAGTCAAGTAGAATCCGTACAGTGCAGAGTAAAGTCGCTATTTACCTGACTGAAAATTGCGAACACAAATCGAGCCACCCACAAACGCAGTGCCCTCATGGCTGGAAAGCTGAACCACAGCTGAATTGCTTTGTTCTAAAATCGAGGACAGATTTTTTGCTACCCATTGATTCTTGACCTTTTATGTCATAACCTAGTGTAGTCATCGTTGTCTTGGTCCGCAACGGATGCACCTCAAGCCACCGGGTTGAAAATCGAAGATGGTGAGAGTAAAAGGTGGGTAGGGTGGGATTACACTGGATGTACAGTACATGCTCTTCGGTTCATTCATTTATTTATTTAAGTAGTCCGTCGCTCAGCAAGGAAAACAGTCTGTCCAAATTTGGAAAGCAAGCCGTGATAGCTCAGCTGGGAGAGCGATAGACTGAAGATCTACAGGTCGTTGGTTCAAATCCGACTCATGGCAATTACTTTTGTGTGCTTGTCATCCAATTTTTGTGCCAACTGAGCTACCCGACCTATTTCCGAGAATAGACGTGATCAGGGACCCTATTCGGCTCCGAGCTGCCACGTTCGATCCGAGGTGCGTGCGCTTTTTATGGCTCGCGGCTCTCGTCTTGCTTCCACCTTGCGCATTCATGGAAACTAAGAAAAGGAAACTGTGAGCCCCACATATATTCCTGTTGTATCACGTGACTGACCGAACCAGACGAGATTCATCCCTGGATCTTTCTCCCACTAGCAGTTCCCACCCCCGTACCAAGATTAACATGGCTGCGATGCAGGGCGTCGTGCACTGTGTCCAGCCCGAGTACGCGCATCTGTTGCCGCCGTCGTGGAAGTCGGTGGTCCAGAGCTGGTTGGCCGAGGACACGCCGAGTTTTGACTGGGGCGGATATGTCGTGGGCGAGGTGGAGCGCGAGGCGTTTTTATTGGGCAAGGGGAAGCAGGCGGGTGAGTCTTCAGCTCTTTGGGTTTTCAAGCTTGTTTATGGATTGCAGCTGTTCTTGCCGGAGTTCCGTTTGCGGACGAGGTGTTTCGTGTGCTGGGGTGCGACGTGCAGTGGCATGTGCGAGAGGGCGAGGTGTTTGAGCCTGTGACGCGCGTGGCGACCGTTCGTGGACCTGCCAGACATCTTTTACTCGGGGAGCGTGTGGCGTTGAACGTGCTGGCTCGGTGCAGTGGGATAGCAACCAAGTACGTACCTTGTTCCTCACGCCGATTTTCAATGTTCATTTCGGTGGTAGGAGCCGACGGTTCCGTGACACGGCTCGTGCTGCTGGGTTCACTGGCGCCCTCGCCGGTACACGAAAAACGACTCCAGGCTTCCGCCTCGTTGAGAAATACGGTATGCTCGTCGGCGGGATTGACGCGCACCGATACGATCTTTCTTCGATGGTCATGCTCAAGGACAACCATGTTTGGAGTACAGGCTCGATCAGCTCGGCGATAGCAACTGCTCGGAGCGTCGCGGGGTTTAGTCTCATGATTGATGTCGAAGTCCGAAATGAACGTGAGGCGGACGAGGCGATCGAGGCGGGAGCGGATGTGGTCATGTTGGATAATATTGAGGGGGAGACGTTGGGTATTGTGGCGAGGCGGTTGAGGGAAAAGTGGAGGGGAGTGAGAGTGTTCAAGTTGGAGACGAGCGGGGGGATTGAGGATGGGAATCTGGTCGAGCGGGCGATTAATGGTGAGCTCCTTTTCGAAAAACTCGATTGGGTACGATTGACGGCGACGTTTGGAAGATATCGACATTCTGAGCACGAGTGCGGTGCATCAAGGTGTTCCGCACATCGATTTTAGTTTGAAGCTACAGATTCCGGGTATGGTCGTGCAGCCACCGCCAAGTGCTGTGCAGCCTACGCGTTTGGCGCCTCCAACAAAGGGGGGGCCGAGTAGGAGCAAGCAGAGCAGTAGGGCGGCGTCTGCGTCCGCCGAGTCGATTGATCTGGCGGCAGAGGCGGCCGCGGATTTGGAGGCGGAGCTTATTTGAAGGTCGTGGGAGCTAGTGGATACATGATAGTATAAACGGATTTGTAGATTTAGGTAAACGGCCACTCGTGCGCATTTATTCGTTTTCATTCTATGCAAGTCCAAAAATTTTGATCGCGTTCCCGCCTCGCACACCCTCCTTGTCTGCCTCGCTCCACGCTGGCACCGCCTGGATCGCCGCCAAGTTTTCAGTCACACTCGCCCACTTGCCTTCAGTGTCTGCCACACCTGGGACAGGCGGGAAAAACGGATGATCTGTCCCAAACATCATCCTCTGGCTCCCAAGCGCACTCCATCCCTCGATTCCCTCTGTCTTTGCCTCTCCTTCCTTTCCGCCTGCCGAATAATTCGGCCCTCGTCCGGCCGCAGCGCTCGCCATGGCCAGTTCGGGTGCGCCGTAAGCGACGGCGTCGTAGTAGAACATTCCGAGGTAATGTCGAGCGTCGTGTTTGAGCCGACGCGCGACGAGTGGGTCGTGTGCGATGCATGACGCGAGGCGCGATGAGAGGAGTGGAAGGGCACCGCCCGAGTGTGCAAGGAGGATGCGGAGGGTTGGATGTCGGTCGAGCGTGCCTGCTAAAATTAATCTTGTAGTTGCCTGAAAATAGGATTGTATCAGTTAGAAAGAGGGGAGGAGGGTGTACTTACGATGGCAGTCTCGAATGGGAACCCAAGCGCGAGTGGGAGAACGTGTCCATTCTCGGCATCTCCAAACAACTCGTCTGGGATGCCATAGTGCGGGTGTAAGAAAATGATTAATCCCCTTTCTGCAATCGCCGCCCATATAGGTTCGAGCTCCGGATCATCGAGTCCTTTTCCTAGCCCTTTGGTGCCCATAATCACACCCCTGAGGTGCGGCAAACGGCCAATTCGGTCGATAGTTGCAGTTATTTCGCGGGTTTGAACGCCCGGGAGGAGAGGGAGGAGGCCAAACCCGTACAACCTGCGTAGTGGTGGCTCGGAAGAAGAGGAGAGAGAAGGACCGCCAGAACAGTAGGCTTCAAGGTCTTCGTTGAGCTGGCGCGCGAAGGTGGGTGCTTCGGGCGCTGTAAGAAAGTCGAGCCATGGGTTGGCAGTGCTGACGACGGATATATCGATGTTGTGTTTGTCCATAAAGGCGAGTTTTTGGGAGCGATCCCAGTACTGCCATCCCACAAAAATCAAAACAAGTCGTAAAATGGGAGGTAACAAGAGCGAATGAAGGAGCTTACCTGCCCGCCGACAGGCCGACCAGAATCTTTTCCTTCCAAGACGATAAGACTCTCCCCGTTTCCATCTTTTGCGGGGACAATGCGTGGTGCTTTTGTCCGTGAGCGCAAAAGTTCGGCGTAGCGTGGAAGGTAGACATGGGTGTGTACGTCGACGAGCATTTTGCGGGCGCGAGAGAGCATGGAGGGAGCAGCTCAAGTCTGTTCGGCTACCTAACTTCTTTTATGTAACGTAAAGTTTACATTTCGACATGGGCACGTCACGCGTAGTGGGGAAGACCGGCCGAGTTCGGTCAGCCGTCGCGTAAAGTGAGCGACCACATCGCGAGTCGAGGCAGAGGTATGTTTGCGAGTCCGGTGAGGAGAGCGTCGTCGTTGTTGATTGTGAGTTTAGAGTTGGATTGGATTGCGAATGAGTTGGGCGCTAAACTGATTGTTTGCAGCGAGCTCAGTACGGGCCACACGTTGGAGGGAGGTTTATCGATGGATCTGGCGCCATGTGGGTATTCGTGCATAAGATGTATATTTTACTTGTTCTAAATGATGTTTTAGCATCCCTGTCCTCAACCCCGCGACGAACCAACAGATCACAACCGTCACTTCCGCCTCACCCACCGACGTCGACAGCGCCATCTCCGCAGCCCAAGAAGCATTCACAGAGGGGACATGGTCCCGCGCGCCAGCTTTGCACCGTGCATCCGTCCTCACCCGGCTTGCACGCTTACTCGAAGCTCGTGTGCCCGATTTGGCCCAAGTCGAGAGTCTGCAGACGGGCCGGACGATACGGGAGATGAAAGTCCAGTTGGCGAGGTTGCCCGAGTGGATGTGAGTGCTCGGATAGCTTATGGGAGAATTAGATAGACTGATGGTGGTTTGAGGGAAGAGATTATTTCGCGGCGTTGGTCAGGACGCAGCAGGGGATTGTTGCGCCTACGCATGGCCCGCTCTTGAATTACGTGACGAGGGTGCCGTTGGGTGTGGTTGCTCAAATAACGGTGTGTCTTGCGTATTTAGTGTTTGAAACTTACTAATTAGCATAATAGCCCTTTAATCACCCGCTTTTGATTGCTATTAAAAAAATCGCTCCCGCGCTAGCGGCGGGTAATAGTGTGGTGAGTCCGCTATTTCAACTTGATATGGTTCCAAATTTGACGTTTACGCGGACTAGATAGTCAAGCCATCGGAGGTACATAGCCTTGACATTTCCACGAGTCGGGACTCATCGAAACTAGCTTGCACCCATAACAGTCCTGGAATTTGCCGAGCTGGCTGTCGAGGCTGGAGGTCCGTACTTGCGCTGGTGCTATTTCTTCGTTATTCGTACTTATATGCTATGTTTAGTGCCACCCTCGACTTTGCAGATCCTGCCCGGAGGCCCTGAAACAGGCCAAGCGATTATATCCAATCCCTTGATCCGAAAAGTAGACGTTACTGTAGGTTCTCAATTGACACGAGTGAATTACTTAGTTGAGATGAATCGTCTCCCAGGCTGGGACAACCGCGGGTCGTGCGATTGGCGCAATCGTAGGCAAGAATCTCGCTTCCTATACGGCAGAGCTCGGTGGAAAGGCGCCTATTGTTATATTTGGAGATGCGGATTTGCAGGCTGCGGTCAACGGTACGTTTTGTGGTATTGTGTCCGTCATTGTAGATTCTCATAATGTCCAAGGCGCCGCGTTTGCGTGCTTTGTCGCCTCTGGTCAGACGTGCGTCAGTGGAACACGGTTGATTGTCGAGGATAGCATATACGAAGAATTCGTGGATGCCTTTATCAAAAAGGTGAAAAATATTGAAGAACGGATTGGTGACCGTGGGTCTATGGTCTATTTTTTTTTTCGCTCTCTTGCTTATTCGGTGAACAGCGTCGAATCCCAAATCTACAATCGGCCCTCTAATCTCCAAAGCCTCCCTTTCCCGAATCGAACAAGCCATCTCTCGCCTTCCTTCACATGCGCAGATTCTCACTGGTGGTACACGCCTTACCACCCCCTCGCCACTCGACTCTTTCGAGCGTTCCTCCGGCAACTTCTTCCCACCCACCGTCGTCGCCAATGTCCAAACCTCTGACGAACTCTGGCAAGAAGAAGTTTTTGGCCCCGTCGTCGCATTGACGAAATTCAAAGGAGAAGCCGAGGCGTTGAAGTTGGCCAACGCGTGCAGGTACGGGCTGGGAGCAGGGATTTGGACAAAGGATGTTGGGAGGGCTGTGAGAGTTAGTGCGGGGGTCGAGGCAGGGCTTGTGTGGGTGAATGCGCACCATCGGAATGATCCGAGTTCACCTTGGTGCGTTTGGTTTTATCCATCTCCATATGTGGAGTAGGCGTTGATTTAATTTGCGAGGTTAGGGGTGGGATAAAGGAGAGTGGGATCGGGAGGGAGAACGGTGTGGAGGCGTTTGAGAGTTGTGAGTGCTTTCCGGAAACTGGTTCGAGTCGGGAGCTGATTGGCTGGGTTGGGATAGATTCTCAGAGCAAGTCGACAATTATTAACACGTCAACGGTGGAGGATATGAGGGAGAAGGACGATTGGTTTGCGGATAGTGAAACTGAGAAGCGATATGGCTGATCTGGGTTAAATCGAAATTCATGGTAAGCGATGCTCGCGATACGTAATTACTCAGAACTAACATCAAAACTGTAGATATACAGTACTGGATGACGTACCTATGTTTGTTTACTGCAGAACGTTGCCGGGAAAATTAGCTGTGAAGTTCTAATCCGAACCCCAAGACCTTGTGTCAGGCAACCCTTAGGTATCGGTTGCTCCGCCCTCAGTTACTATATCAGGGCGAGCTACTCTATTCGTTGTTTCAAATTTAGCTCGTGTCGTAACATCCGCCCCGAACCGGCCCCTATTGCCTGCCCTTCCGACTACCGCAACACAAGACCATCACGAGTACTCCTTTATGTGTACCTTCCGCAGATCTCCCGATGGTCATTGTTTGGGTGGCCTCCATGGAGTACTGTCCAAGGACAATAGAAGCACGCACAACGATCCCACAGACCGTGGTCTATCAGCTCTTAGCGGACTAATACTCGATCAACGAAGCGACTCAGTCACAAGCCCAAGCGACGCCTCCTCTCTCTTATTCACTCTAGGGGGGCTTGGGGGTTCTCCCTGTGGAAAACGCAGTGGAAAGGCTGAGAAAACGCTAAGTTCCTTTGTATGAAAGGATTTTCACCACATTTTCCGGGCGTTCTGCTGAGGTGAAAAGCCCCAATCCCCCCTAGAGTAAACGCCTCGCTTCGGCCGTACTAGGTATTTAAGAACTCGAGCGGGATCGCCACAGTTGGGTCGACCTCCGAGCTACACGTTTCATCCTCCGCTGTTTCAAAGCACACCGATACCGCCGCAAAATCTTGGGTCACATCAGCTGCTTATAGTTCATTCACCAGGTATGGGTTCCGACCTAGCGTTGTTCCCAGCGTCCTGACATTCCCGTTCAGTCTCGCAACTGGTTGCACCTCCCCCAATCGCCAATTCCTTCCGACGCTTCTACCGCTCCTAGAGCCTTGACTGCTGCACAAAAAGCTGCGGCCTCAATTTCACAGAGTCCTACATTGCCCAGTTACGAATTTGGCATGGGTATCAAGCCCACCATCAACCATAATTTTCCCCCGCCCATGTCGACCCCCGACACCGCAGTTGGTGTAGCAAAGCGGAAAGCCGCACATGAACCCCCTGTTACGACTACTCTTTCACAATTGGAGTGGCTAGTAAGTATTGATTGGTTTTCCGGCAAGGACAGACCGATTGACTCTTCCTATAGCTCCTCCGTGCTCATATGCATCACCGTCCTCATCTGACCTTGAGGGACCTTTGCGACAAGCTCTTAGCGGAAGGAGTTCTAGTGTCTCCATTCAGGCTGTTTGGGCTTCTCCGGGAGAACGACATCCAGGCGCCGTTGGTAAGTTTACTCCTTGTGCGACAGGCACGGTTTGGAGATTTCGAAATGATAGGACGACTGCTGGCTCAATTGGAACAGACCGGAGCGTGAAGAATTTGCGTTGAAAGTTGGGAAGTTTGACATTGGTCAACTGGTCTTCATTGGTCAGTTTTCCTGCACTATTCCCTATGGGCGGGTGCCTCTGGGTTGTCAATGGCAGAAGCGGCATGAACAAAAGTAAGTTGACGCGCATATATCCTCATTATGCGCTGTGGTTGACCGTCGCGTTGTGTAGACTTGTGGTTTCTTTCGCTTTGTCACATGAAGGGGTGGTGGTAGTCCAGATTTCAGACGGGCCTGCCCGTCCGCAGAGCTATACTTCGGTTATCAATCACACGATCCAGCGTACGAAATCGCCTCTCAAGGAGAAATCGTTGGTTATCTTGAACAAGAATTGGGTTGAAGACATGGGCGCCGTGGTTAGCGTGGTTGAATCCAGGTACGTGTTGAACTTGTGTGTACATTGTGATCGTATACTTATAACGGCCACAGCGGGATGAAATGCCTATTTCTTCCTCCCATCTCGCCCGATTTTGATCCTTCCAGGGAAGCCATTGATTGGATCAAAGATGCGGTTGAGGTCCGGAAAGAAATATTTGGAACGGCGAGTTCCAAGCAGGAGGTCGAGGGGATAGTTTATGCTCTTGTTGTTGAGATAACTGGAGAGCAGGCGCTGGAGTGGCTTAGGGACTCGAACTATGTGTAGTGTCCGTCGCGTTGTTTCGTGGAAGTTGACGATGGATTGGTTGTTCATTACCGTCTGTCGTTCCATATTTGGGTTATCATTATTCATTTTTTACTTTGAACAACTCTCTTAACCCATCAGGTCGCCTAGGCTCTCGATGATAGATCTGCACAGACGGGCAATAAATAAAACGAAAATTTGACGACCCTTGCGCTTACTCACGCGGTAAAAATGGCCGAAAATAGTGCGGCCTAGGATCACAGGTTGGGGATGTCCACTCAGACGGACACGTGTTGCCACTTACAAAAACTATAATCGGTGGATTAGCATAATTTAAGCAATCGGCAGGGATAACTCACTCAGCATTACATCCAGCGAGCTAAACGCAAATGTAACAGATCAAGTAATGAACATGATTGAGATAGGTCGTCCTTACTTGTTGCGTCCATCTATCATCTCTCTGTCCAACCTGTCTGTCTCCCTCGCATATGTTCTCCACACTCGTACTTCCTTTGCCATCTCCTCGCAAGGCTCGTCCTCCGGGTCCTACAAGCAGGGAGCAGGCGAGAGCGCACGTTTGAGCAGGCATCCTCCCAGGAACGACACCCACGTCTACGTTGATATTGGCCACTGGTTCAGCGCGTGAGTTACCAGGCAGGATGCTGTCCCGCATTACGAATTATGCTACTAGTCTCAGCAACTGATCTGTGGTGGAAAGAAGAAAGTTTGGAGAGGTGAGCGCTGCGTTTCAAACCTTGGGTTCAACGTGGTACGCAAAGCCTCGGTAATCCCGTGGTGGGAACCGTGGTCGATGTGTGGTTCGGTAAGCGGTAGGGATCGGCGCTATTTGAGATATACCGAGTGTCCCGTGGTTGTTCGCCGAGGTTCGCCGAGGTTCACCCTAGAAGCAGCCTGCTCCGGCCCACTGACCTTACTCCTGGCATTTATGATATGCGCGACTGAGCTCAAGCTTGGCAGCGCCGAAACATGGTTTGCGGATTTGAGCGTCTCATTTTATGGGGGGGGAGTGATCTCGCGGGAGCAAGGTGGCAAGGTGACACTTGAAAGTCCTGCTGAGATCAGGTACCTTGATTGATTTGTAGGGGTTTATTTGTACCGAGAAGCGAGTGTCGTCATGCGTTGATGAGTCATATTCCCAATTTGGCATGGGATTTCTATTAAGTAGCCAAACGTCATTTTGCTCCCAACCACGACTCGCCACCCCCCATGGAGAACGTCTTCCCGGCACCGTCTCTGGACCTCCGTTGGACTGTCGTGCGCATGGCCTCTGTAGGATACTGCCCGTCTGTGATCGAGACGTGCACTGCGATCCCCCAACCGGTGATCCACCAGATATTGACGATGCACCAAATGACTGGCCAGGTGGCACAACAGCAGCCGATGGGTTTGCCCCCACCTATGTATTATTATCCCGCACCTCAACCGTGGTATGGTGGTCATCCGCCGCTGATGATGGCGCCGCCACATTTCGCGGTCGGAGCAGCACCCGCGCCGCAGATGGGAGTGAACCAGTTTGCGCCAATTATTCACCCGCTTCCTGTTGCTCGTCAGAACGTACCTATAACTCGCCAGCCCGCTAAAATCCCTCAGGCCACTATCACCGAAGTACCGGAAGAAGCACCTCGGTCAAGGATCCCTATTCCGCCCCCTCAACCTCCCGCCCCACCTCGGCCGAGGACCCCTGCTCCGCCTCCGGCGATTTATCAACCTCCCACCCCACCTCAGCCTTCCGTGGCTCCTAGGAGTTCTGCACCGTCGAAACACGCTACGGGCTTGAAGTATGCCACGGCCCAAAAGCCTTACCTGACCTCGAAACCCACTGGAGGCAAGAAACCTGGAGCGATTTTGAAACCTATCAAGAGCTCGAACTCGATAGAGGCACCAAAGTCTGTAGCGCCTCCGAGTCTCGCTCTGGGTCGGAAAAAAGTGATCGAGTGGCGGAAAATCATCCCCTCCGCTATTCTTGTGGATCTTGCTCCGTTGGCTCCCGCGGTCAAGTCCGAGCCCAAGGACCCCGTCCCCGATGAGAAAACTGGTAATTCTGGAAAGATTTCTGGCTACGACATCGAGGTAAGTTTTGTTAAACTCGGTGTGTCTCTGTTTGGAACGGTTCCACCCGTAGCACCTACGTCATTATCTGAGCGATCATCCAGCTGCCGAGTTCAGGGAGCTATGCGACGAACTTTTGGAGCGGAGTGTATCGGTATCGCCGTTTCAACTGTTTCGAGCATTCCGACAGCACAGAGTCAAGAAGCGGATGGTAATCGTATTTCACAGTCCCATTGGCTTGTCGATGCTCACAACTGGTCTGAATCGCAGGACGAACACTGGATTAAAGGCGACAGAGTCGCGCGAGAGCAATTCGCATTCAAAGTTGGAGAATTTCCCTATCACGAACTCATGTTTGTTGCTCAGTTCCCTTGGGACGTGACTTACCGGCGGGTAATCCCAAGTCGGAAACGGCAAGGGTGGGCTCAGATTCAGAGGTGAGCCGTTCAGTTTCCTTCAAAGCTTGAACTGAGTACGATGTGCGGTAGATTCATGATTTCCTTTGCGTTGTCGAGTAACGGTATTGAAATCATCAATGTTTCGGATAGGCTGGGAATTCTTGGTTATGAGGATGTTATCGACTACACGATGCAGCGAACCGGGCGGTCGGTGTTTATATTGAACAAGCGTCAAATGGAGGATAAGGATAGTTTGGACAACGCGCTTAGGGTGTGGTACGTGCAAATAACCATCGTGTCTGAGTATTACTCAGTTAGATCCATAGCGGCAAGCAACACTTTTTCCTACCACCTTCTTCCTCGGACTACAACCCAACCAAGCTGGCCAAGGCTTGGATCAAAGAGGAAATCGAGAAGCGGGAGGGCGAGCTTGCGGCGGCTATTGATGTGTCGGCAGCGCGGGGTATTGTCGAAGACGCGGTAAAGTCGATATCGGGAGGGCAAGCGAGGGGGTGGTTCAAGGAATGCAACTATATGTAGGGTTTGGTATTCGGGGTCGTTGGCTTTTTCTGTCCTATTTTATCCTCTCTTATGTTCCTCTGGTTTTCGCTACTGTACTATTAGCGCGAATGAATTCCTTCTGTGCATACCTTGGCAGTCGCCCTTGCTTCACGATTCCCACCCACGCCGAGCTCAATCTCTAGCCCGAGGTACGCCAACCCAAGATGAGCGTGGAGCATGAAACTGCTCTGGCCGTCCTCCCCAGATATCCATACTTCTCCCATATGTACTTTCAAGCACACACACCATACATCCACCACCCCCGTAGCTACCTTGAATATGACCTTCATATATGTCGCATATATGCAACATGAGCGAGGTGCACGTCTAGGCCATGGGCGTTGAACTCATTGTGAATTCGCAATTGAATGGGTACAGTGCATTATTTCCACTATGATTCCTGCGAGACAGGCACATCGGTCTACGCGCGTTAGAGGCGGCTAACGTACATATTGAACAACTGCGCATTGTATGAACATAGGCAGGTCAGCCAACCATGGTACAGTAAGACCAGTGCTTAGGCATTGTGGAACTAGTTACAAGATTCTTTAATCATCGTCCTCAGCCTTTACGGCATACTTGCGTGTTGGGACGTAAGGCCACTGGTACCACCTTTCAGCAATATATCCGATACACCCTTCTTCATCTTCACCCCACTTTGCACGCTTCCACGCCAAGTCATCCTCCTCCATGCTGCGCAGCCGAGCCAGTGCAAAGTCGATCATCACCACCGAACCATCCGGCTTGACAATGAAGTTACCGAGGCGAACGTCCTTGTTGAGTACACCCATATCCCCACACAGGTCCACGATACGCATTGCGCCAAAAATCAGAGCATCCAGGTCGACTGACTGCGGTTGGATGCTGTCTAGGTTGATTCCCGGAATAACCTCGAGAAGTACGCCCCGCACAGGTGGGTCCAAGTCCGGGATCGACAACCCGCTGACGAACTGAGTTGTGCCATACAGGGCTGGGATGGAGCGCCCCTGGAGGTCCGAAAGGTGCCTGTAGATAGCGCACTCGGAGTCGAAATATGGGCTGATTGTGGTGGCCAATAAATGTTCCAATAATTCCGGCGGAATACCAAGTTTGCGGCAAGCCTTGCGCTCGGCGTTGATGGCAGGGATGCCCTGAGGTGCCCTTCCCGATGCTACGTATCGGTAGTAGGATGCCTCCGATTTATATGTGGGCGGCTTGGCCCTGCGATATTTTCGCATGGAGTAGGCAAAACGACGATCATAGACTTTTAGGATCATCTCGGAAGGCAGGTCGGGAAGACGGTGTGCACGACTAGATGCCCCTGACGAAGTGACAGAATCCAGCGACACTCTCATGACAGACGACATGGTGAACGGAGCGTAAATGTCGAGGACGGTGACTTGTGCCTCGTAGGTGGCGCCAGTGGGAGACGAGACGTTGAGACGAAATTCCGCTCCGGGAATGTATGGGCATCCTTGTCAATGGGTCAGCCAATAAGCTAGTAATACGATATACTGACTGAATTGGATTTTCCGACATATTCTGGACTCCAGAGCTCAAGATATAAACTTCGCAGGTTATGACAAGGAGAGCGAGTCGAGAGAGGCGGTGTTGTGGCGGCTATTGAACGCCCAGATCACAGACTCGGTCGCGTGATCGTACCACGCTCTCCTTCGTTGACCCACACCCTCCCCCCACCCGTGTTTCGTACTCCCCACCTACAGCTCTCTTTCGTGTTGTTTTACGTGTGACAAATGCACATGTGACCCGACACCCGGGTCCCACTTGCGCCTACGACTCATTTCCCTCGTACCCTGACCTGCTACCTATCACCCATGGTTCCTGCCACTCATTTGCCTGGTTACCTAACTTGAGCACATGGCTGGAGCGGGCAGGATTTGTTTCTATTCGCACGCGTCAGTATTTCAAATGAATGGCGGCCCCTTAGTCCAACCGTCCCCTTGAACTCGACGACCACCGATACCATGCAGGCGCTGAACTACCAACGACCGTGCTCTGACATGTGTTGGGCCGTAGTACGAATGACGGCACTCGGATACCATCCTTCAACCATCGAGGCGTGCATGGGTATTCCTGGGTCCATGGTTCACGACATACTCAAGTCGTTCTTTGCTTCTGGGTATTCACTGCCTGCAGTTTCTCCTACTATAGCCCAGTCACTTTATCCCCCTCCGGCTTATCCTCGTGACCCAAGTGGGAGTACTAGGGGTGTCCCTGCGGTTCAGGTGGTGGCGGCGCCACCCCCTGCGCAAGCCCAACTAGGACAAGGAGCGCGAGTCGAAACAGCAAACACGGGCTCTTATATTATCTACCAATCTTCTCCTAGCCGTCAACCTCTCGCGAGCCCTCGACAAGTCTCGGTTGTCCAATCGCTTCCTCCTGCACCAGCCGAAGCTCGCCCGCCGCCCCCAGTCAAGTGGTCACCGGTCAAGTTTCCACGTCCGGTTATTCCTGTTCCGTTGTCTGTTTCCGCCCCTCAGGCCCTCAGGGTTCCTTCCGTTGAACAGGTGGCAAAGGCGAATCTACTAGCTACAGAGTCGGCGCATTTGCCCGATCCAGTCAAAGACCAAAAGTATTCGGATGATATCAGCGTAAATGATATCCAGGTAAGCATAGGATTATGTTTGTTTGAGAGTCGCCAATGTCTTTGACAGGACCTTTGGATCTATTTGCACACGAACCCCGACGCGACTCTGAGTGACCTGCGCGCCGTCTTACTCCAGCGCCGAGTCGTGGTCTCTCCATTCAAGCTAGTACGTGCTCTACGAAACCACAGAATCAGATTCAGCAATGTAGGTGTAAACCGAGATTAATCGATATCCGGGATCGCTCACAGTTGATCCGTGTTTAGGTCGATCCCGAGCCAAACAAACAAGCGCGAGACGAGTATGCGCTCCGCGTCGGCGAGTTGGAACTCGAACAGCTCGTGTTTATTGGTCAGATTTCGTGCGACGTGCGGTACGGGTGGTCGTTTTTGGGTCGTACGCGTCGGGCTCGAACTCAAAAGTGGGTCTGAAATTTTGGTTAATTTAAGGTGCTCATGTGTTACAGGTTCATGGTTGGGTTTGCCCTTTCGTGCGAGGGGTTTATGGCGTTGCAGATTTCGGCCGGGGACGCGGGTGAGCAGACGTATGCGTCGTTTATCGGGTACGCGCTTGGGTGGATGCAGGCGTTTCCAATGCCGGAATCGGTAGCTGTTTTGAGTAGGCAGGGTGTGTCAAAGGGCGACAAGGTTCTGGGGGATATAAAAACATGGTGTGCATCAAGTTTATCTGCCCCTTGACGTTGTGTACTAACGAATCGTGACAGCGGGATGAAGCACCTCTTTCTCCCGCCAGGTTCTTCCGACTACAATCCGACAAAGCAAGCCATCTCGCTGATTAAATCGAGGGTTGATTGTTCTAAAGAGTCGTTGGGGGAAGCGGAGACCAAGGAAGACGTCGAGGCGATTCTGCATCATAACGTGTTTAAGATTGAAAAGGAGCAGGCGCACGAGTGGTTCCGGGAATGTGGTTATGCGTAGTTTGTACTTCTGTTTTTGTATTTTCAGGGCGTCTTGCGCAATGCTGATAGGGGGATTGACGAATGCGCGGCGTCCGAGTGGTCAATTGCACGCACGGAAGGGGGATCATCTGACACTGATAAGATCTGGATAAGATAACGGCTCGGCCGCGGCAGCCGAGGCGTGCGTCAGATATCCGTTTGGTGATGTATAGATCTAGGACTCCACCCGATCTTGTCCCTCGCTCTCTCTCGTCAACCACCACCACTCTGTACAATCTGTAAATTGAATATGCTTTCCGCCATTGGTGTTACTCGGACTGCTGTTCGTCAGCGTGCTGTTGTAGGAGCTGCGGTTGCGCCGAGGCGGGCATATCACGAGAAGGTTATTTCGCATTATGAGAGGCCGCGAAATGTGAGTCCCTTGCCTCTCCCGGCCCTGAGATCGCTGACCATGACGTTGCCAATGACAGGTCGGCTCGCTGCCCAAGACGGACGCGGACGTTGGGACTGGGCTCGTCGGTGCGCCTGCGTGAGTGGTGATCGAGGGTGCCCACGTTGTGATCCATGAATAGCTGACACGAGGTGTGTTGGACAGGTGCGGTGACGTTATGAAGCTTCAGATTCGGGTCGACGACCGGTAAGTTTTTACGTTCTATTTTCTTTCATTTATTTCTGGGTCGGGATTACTTTGCGGTGCTGACGGTGGGCGTTCTAGTGGAATCATTTCGGACGTCAAGTTCAAGACGTTTGGATGTGGTTCGGCGATTGCGTCGTCGTCGTACATGACTGAGCGTGTCAAGGGGCTGAGCCTCGAAGAGGCGGGGCAGATTAAGAATACGGAGATTGCGCGCGAGCTGAGCTTGCCCCCGGTCAAGCTGCATTGTTCGAGTGCGTCTCTCTGCTTTCGTTATTGGATGCGTTAACTGACGAGGGCGATTGGTTAGTGCTTGCCGAGGATGCGATCCGGTCTGCGATTCGCGACTATCGGAGCAAACGGTCGAAGCTCGCGAACCCCCAAAAGCCAGGTGCGTGGTCGTCGACAGGATGTGAGAGCGTGCCGAGCTGACCGGATCATGGTTGTAGGATTCATTGATGTTTCCCAGAGCGCGGTGACGGGTGAGACTGTTGCGACTGCGCACCCTGGCCAGGCCTGAGTTTTGATGTGACTGGATACGGTTGATGGTTTTGTTCTGATATGGTTCTTGATTTGGTTCTGTTCTCGTTCTTTTTTTTCTCTCAATCTTTTGCAATGTGATATTAGTGTGTTGGCATGCAATGCGATTCGAGTGCAGTGATTGTGATGGCTGCAGTTATCTGGACGAAATTATCTGATAGTGAGGGTCTGTATCATTTGGTGTCTGCTCATCAAGCATTTCGTGTAGTTTTAAGTAGAAAATTCCCAAGCCTCTAGCGCTTGCAGGAGCAAACGGGAATAGTGAAGAGCGCCGGGGGGCATGATGAGCACGATAAAGCCGCTTTAAGCTCTGACCGCTGGAGCACCCCTAGCACCAACGGTCCAAGCTACTAGTCGGAATACTTGTGAGTAGGCCCAAGCCGAGAGGACTTTGTCGATGACTGGCATGATCAAATTCAGGGTCTCATTGGTGTTGACGGTGCGGATCGCCTGTGTCCCGTCGTACTCCCGACGCCCACCACCGCGAAAATTAACTTTGTTGGGAGACGACCTTCCCTTGTTCGCTGCCGACGACCGACGCCAAGTATTACCATACTCGGCTGCAGGGACCGTTATCCTCGGTGCGTTGTCCCTGTGGGGGGGCTGTGTGGCAACGAGATCGGCGTTGCTGACTGTAGCTGCTTATTGTCCAGAGCCGAACTGCTCGTCTGTCGCGAGCGCTGTCGTACGGTCGTTGTTTGAGGCATTTCCGACGCTGTGCGCCTTTGGTTCTCGGTTGCGAGGTACGGCGGCTTTCGTTTGTTCGAGCACAATTGCGCACTTGCTCACGCAATCCTGTGCCCTCTAGAACAATAAATCCCAGCTGGTAAGCCCAGCACTCTACGCGTGTGTGTCGCCCCGTCATGATTAATGGTCCCTCCACCTCACTAAGCGCCTCCACCGGTGCCAATCCGGCTTTTAAAGCCCCGCTTTCGAGTGTTCTGTACGCTCCAACTACACCTTTACTTGAACCACATGGCCGATTTACAGTTTCACCACCATCTGTTGCCACCTGCGCCGTTTGCGCCGCCTCGCGCCGCGCTTCATGGTCCGGGTCTCACCCTAGCCGCGATTCGAGACCGGACCTTGCCTGGGACGCCCAGCGAGGGCCAGAATGCCGAGGAACCGATTATGATTGGGTCTTCGGACGAGGAGGATGAAGGCGAGGACGAGCGCCCGTTGGCGCATATGCATCTCGGTCCTGGACGGGGAACGATTGCGGAACAGCGCGCGAGGCTGCATAACAATCGGACTGGTGAGTCTTTTTGCTATTATTGGGGTGGGCGAGTGCAGGATACTTGGTTGGATTAGGATTAACCGCCTGATAAACATTTGCGTGTTTCGCCCCTTGTGGCCACACACTTTCGATGTGGGTCTAACTTGCTCGTGTCATAGGCACGCCGATCCCCCGCGCGCCCGAAAATGGACTCAGAATAATGTCTCCACCACCGCTCCCGCAACTTGGCCATCTGCATCATTTCCATCGCCGTCCCGAATGGCCACATCCGCACCACCAGCACCTCCACACGCTTCACCAACGGCTCGCTGCGTCGGGCATCCGCCCACCCGAGGTGTTGCAGCGGCTGATCGGGCACGATCGCGTTGGGAGGCTTTTAGGGTTGGTGTTTGGTCCGGCTTATGCTGCAGAGCAGCAAGGCCAAGGCAACGGACCGAACCAGGGCCCGAACCAGAATCAAGAGTACGATGTGCGGATGACGCACGCGCGTGCCAGACCCAGGATCGGGTATTCGTTCGATTTTGCGCCGGACGAGGACGAGGAGGCGAGTGCGGCGGTAGAGACCAAGGCCCCGGCCGTACGCACCCGGACGACGATCATTATTCCCGATTCGCCCCCCACGCAGCCAGTGGACCGGAAAGGCAAAGGGCGCGCTGTGGACGAAGTGTTGGATCTCGAGTCGGACGAATGGAACGCGTCGCCTGGGCCTGGGCCGAGCACGTCGGTGTCTGTCAGTTCGCCCCCGCGAAAGAGGCGAAAGCGGCAAGCGGTGGAGATTGTCGAAGTCCTCTCCGATGACGATATGGACACGGACAAGGCGAGCGAGCCACGAACGATGGCTCAACCGATCGAGCCGGAAAAAGTCCAGACGGTGTTGGTGTGCGCGTCGTGTCGGCGTCCGTTGCGGATGGGCGGGGATCGACTATGGGCGCTGCGGTGCGGACACATGATTGATTCGCGCTGTTATCGCAAGTTGGCCGAGCGACCGATCGTACCCGAGGACGTGCCGATGGTAGATGCCGAGCCGGTCGAGGAGACGACGACGCGGAAAAAGAAACGTCGTGCAACCGGTGGGCGGGCTGGCAAGGCCAAGGGGAAAGGCAAGGCCGCTGCACCAGCTGTACCGGCGCCTCCCGTGCCACGGGTCGCCGAAACGCTCGAGTGGGCTTGCCCTGTCAATGTGTGCGGACGCGTGCACTGGAGTGAGCGGGTTGTGACGGGTGCGACGAATGTGTGGCAGCCAATGAAGGAGACGGGGGCGGTGGGTGTGTTTGTGTGAGTGCAACGAGTCTGCAGACTTTTTTACCCACTCGCAATGATCATTTTTGTGCGAGGATGGTTCGAGTCATTTTTATGCGTGTGGCGTGTGGATTCGATTTGTGCGTGTCTTTGCAACGTATTTTTGAACGAGTATAATTTATGGGATGTGCTCGTCAGCCAATGTAATTCATTGAAATGTTTGGTAGTGTGGCTGCGAAGGCGCTTGACCACGCGCATCACCTTCTCGTCTACTCCTTCTGCTCTTCCACTGCACCATATGATATGGCCCACTTTCACGTATATAGAGCAGAACGTCGTCTCGACGTGCTGTGGTCTACCCGCCATGAGAGGGATCTCGCAGTTGTTGGTCGGGGCTAGCACGCTCCTTGGTGCGACCGCCCAACTCGCCCAGCTGGACAGCATCCCTGGCCTTCCAACGCCTGCTCAACTTGCGTCTGCACTCGCTTCTGGCCCTCCTTCTCGCTTGCATCCTCGTGTCCCGCTCTCGACAAACGACAACACGTCTATCCCCCTGCACGACGTCCAACTGCTTCATCCTCCGCCTGTTCCGAAATCCGGGACGCACTGTACTGTTGAGCTCTTGAAACACGAGTTTGGACAGGGAAGTTATGATACGCCTGCTGTGGTGGGTTATTCGCCTCCGAGTGGGGAGGAGTGTGGGGTTGTTGGGCGGTGGGGCGGTGTGGTTGGGAATTTCACTGTTTATTCGTGAGTTTCTTTTTTGATTTATAGCTGGGAGGGAGATTGATGAGATGTCAAGGAATGGGACGCAGTACGATCGGTTGAGCGTGAGTGTCGTATTTGAATGGGAGATGTAGGCTGAGTTTTTATTCATAGTCGGTGTACTTGGATCACGTCGAGAGTGAGTGCTTTTCGGTGATTCTAGAGAAATTTGGTCATAATGTGGATGGGTAGTTTGGCGCCATTCGAGTGCGGAGCCGACCAAGACTGGGACCGTATGGACCGCGTTGAAGGATCTCACGCCGTATACTGCTCTATTGGCCAAGAACGGAACGCTGTTGATGGATTTTGGTAACATCATTTCGGCTGAGCTGTAAGTTCCCTGCTCCCCTCTTCAGATAACATTCACCGACAACATACACGCAGTGGTCTAGATGGTGTCTTTCACGTTTCTCTGACCGCGACATTCTACTCTGGCGCCGCACCCTCGATCGATGTTCCCCCGTCCGAGGTGGTACTGCCGCTAAGCAACCTCTCGCCGAACCATAGCAACTATTTTTCAATCTCGGATAGTGCCGTTGGGGGTGTGACGAGTGTGAGTGTGCCGGAGAATACGGTCAAAGCGGTGGTGGAGGTGTATTGTAGCGGGAATGGTGCGGAGGAGTTTTGGTACCTTAGTAAGTCGTTGGGTTTATTTGTGCTCGGGTACTCATTCGTTTTGTAGATACTCCGGATGAGATTGCAGATTATTTCTCGCCGGATGCGGGCTTGGCGGCAAAAGGGCCGTTTAGAGAGGTTCAGGTACTTGTAGATGGGAAGTTGGCTGGGGTTGTGTGGCCGTTTCCTGTTATCTACACTGGTAGGTCGGTTTAAGCGGATTGGTTCTCGAGGCCCTAATATGATTGTAGGGGGTATTACGCCAACCAATTGGCGACCTTTGACATCTTACGGGGCATACAACCAGCCAACCTATTTCGTATGTCACCTCGTCTAGACCGTTTTCTCCCGCTGATACTGTTGTAGGTCGATATCACTCCATTCCTGCCCACCCTCACCGACTCAGCCACCCACAATATCACCCTCACTGTCGCCGGCCAAGGACTCTCACCTCTCCACTCGATCAACTCGAACTGGTTCGTCTCTGGCAACGTGCGCCTCACACTTGGCTCCTCTGGCACGCGCACGATGGGCACTATCAAATCCTACACTGCTGATCCGTTCGTCAGTCCGAGTGTCAAAGGGTCGGCGGGGCCGGGAAATAAAACCATTTATGCGAGTGTGGGTGCCGCGAGAAAGCTGCGGATCGAGTCCGAGTTGATTGTGGGAGGGAAAGAGAAGAGGAGTGTCGTGTTTGAGCAGGATTTGAAGTATGAGAATGGGCAAAAGTATGTAGACGATGGGTGGGTCCAGGTGCGTCTTTGCTTTTAGGATTCTAGACAGATTTCTCATTTTGTGGGGTGTAGTGGGGGACACAGTTGACGACTGGGTATACCAAGTCTTCTATAAACGGAAAGGTCTCGCTGCTCGACACGTTCTCGTATCCTCTCTCTGTATTCTCAAACTATACACTCTATTCGATGCAATTTGGCAAGTCCCTCTTTCCCATATTCTCCATTTACAGTCACTGATTCTTCTTTGTTAATAGGTGCATATGGGTCCGAAATTAACCAAACATTTACCCGTGCACTCCTCCCGCCCTCGGGTCGCGCGCATACCCTTCTCTGGACGAGTCGCGCACAAGGCTGGGTCGGGATGGACGACGCACCAGGTTTGAGGCATGCGATCAACGGGACGGGCGAGACGGTGCAGTCGTTTGGGTATGGTGATATCGGAGGCGAGGTGAGTGGTGATTATCATGAGAGGAGAGCGTGGTTTTTTATGCTGTGTGGGATAGACGTATTTGAGGAAGAGCCATGTGAAGAACGATGGATGGGTGGAGGATGTTGTTTGGGGAAGTTTGGCGAGTATGAATCCCCCTGTGAAGGATACTTCGCCTGGAGGTGGGACCGGGTTCAGAAGGAGGGACTTTGGAGGGAGGATGTGCGGGTTGAGGAGCGGTGTCTGTTTTTAGGTTGTTGGGGGTGGCTTGGTTCGACGCCCAGCGCTTACCGGAAAGACCTCGTGGCGGTGATGGCAAGTTCCAGCCGGTCGCCACGACCGACCTCGGTATCCACCCAACCCAGCGCTTTATCCAAGATCTCTCTGCTGCTGAATGTTTAACCCGTGATAAAAAATATAAACATGCACTCATTGCTATCGCTCTTTCTTGTTTTACTACCTGTCCTTGGGGGTTCTCTTGGGCTTCAGTCTGGTCAAACATTCACTCTCCGGCATGTTCACACTACACACGCCGAGTCGGGCCGTATTCGTTGGGCAGATGTTCCCCAGTCGCATATTTCTCAATCTCTCTCTCTGGACGGGTCATCTTCACACGCCCACACACTCCAAACAAAGGACATGAGAGCCCACCGACCGGTCTCGCAAACTGCGTTTCACACTATGCGGACAAATACCCGGAAACGACGACGAGAACAGCACTTGCTTGATCAGTTCGCGCTAGGAGGAGAATGGGGGCAGAGTTTAGGGTGGGAAGAGCGTGACGTGGAAGGCCCAGCGACGGACAAGAGGGAAACGCTACTCGCGCTGGCCAAGATGACGAACAACGCGTATTTTCATAAAGACGAGCCTGGGTGGTACGACCTCGGCGGGAACTGGACGGCTGTGAGCAAAAACAAGGCTCGTGGTCGTATTTGACTAAGTCTGAGCACAGGATCATAACATTGGATGGGACCCCGAAGTCGATGGGTTTCGCGGCCACGTTTTCCTCTCAGAGGATAATTCCACTGTGGTCCTTTCCATTAAAGGTACCAGTGCGGGTGTCTTTGGAGGCGCGACGACGATCCGCAAGGACAAGCTGAACGACAATTTACTTTTCAGCTGTTGCTGTGCGCGGGTAGATCGGACGTGGAGTACGGTGTGTGGGTGTTACGGGGGAGGGAACAAGTGCGACCAGAACTGTCTCGAGGAGTCGTTGGCTGAAGAGAGTCTGTTTTACCATGTGGGGATCGTGCGTACCAGTTTTTTCGTTTTATGATTTCTAGTTAAACTTACCCGTGATTTTACTGATTAGAACCTATATAACAATCTGACGTTCATGTACCCCGACGCGAATATCTGGATTACCGGGCACAGCCTGGGCGGTGGATTGGCGTCTCTCATTGGCATGACGTTTGGAGCTCCGGTGGTGACCTTCGAGGCGGTTCCGGAACGGCTAGCCGCCCAGAGATTGCATCTGCCAATGCCCGTGAGTCCCGGTTGCCGAGTTGGTGTATGTGAACAAAACTTAGAAGCATCTGTCTAGCCATCTACCCAGCATATTACACACGTGTATAATACTGCTGATCCGATTGCCATGGTACAGTAATTTCACTCGTCCCGGGGAACACGACTAACTGTGCCTACTCATTACGGTTTCACGACTACCAGGGTGTCTGCAATGGGCCATCATCGCTTTGCTATGTCGGAGGTTATGCGCTAGAAACGAAGTACGCCCTAAATCTGAGTCTAATCTGCCAAAATCCTTTAAACTCGCCGGTCTAGATGCCATCTCGGACAGACTATTGTCTACGACACGGTGACTTTTCTTCACTGGTCCATCAACATCAAAGCGCATTTCATTACGACCATCACGGAACAACTGCTGAACGAAGACTGGAGCGAGAAGGTGAGGAAAGGAAGGAGATGGTGGTGGCGGGTTCCTCCCACCGATGGCGAAATCCTCGAAGTCCCGGAGCCCACACAGGACGAAGATTGTATGGAATGCTACACCTGGGAATTTGGGGACTATATGAACAAGTCAGCCGGGAGATGAAGGGGTATCTTGCTGCACCTGTATTATTAGCTAGGGCAATGCTGTGTATACTGTACTTTGATTGAGACTGGAGTCGATCGAGTGGGTCAAATCTCGGTCAATAAGCCGGGATTGCGACACCGTAATCTCACAAAGCAACCGACCGTCTATCGACGCCGCCGTTCCCGATGACTGAGCGCAGAGGGCAGTGCGGAAATTAGTGTACCTCGTTGCCTATGTTTGCCCTTGAGTGGCGTGTCGCCAATCAAACTCTTGAGGCTCGCCACCATCCCCACAACTAGTAGTTCAACCCAGATAGTGCCTCACTCGTGTTTGACCATGCTCAAACGCGGCATACGTCGCGCCAAAGACTCTGTCCACCGTGCGCTTCACAGCAGCACACCTGACATCGCGCCCAATTCGACAGCGCTGTCTCCGCAAGCCCCACCACTTGCGACCCCGTACCCCCCATCATCGTCCCCAAACCCCCCAGTGTCAAATATATCACCCGCTGTGGTTTCATCAGGCCCAGAGCCAGTCCTTATTGCACATTCAACACAAAGTAGAGTTGGACAAACTTGTTTTACAGGACTCAAGCGCTTGGCAGACGTGCTAGGCAAAGCCGGCAGCGAGTTTGGACCACTCAAGTCTGCTGTTGATGGCCTATCGAGCTGCATCGATATCTTCGAGGTACGTGAAAGTGTGATAGCTTTACCCTATGGCCACGACTAACTCTACGATATAAATAGAGGAAGAGTGAAACCCAAAAGGAGTACGAGCGGGTTGGGGCCGAGCTCGACACCCTACTTTCCGATCTCTCCGGACACCTCAAGGGACCCTTGCCCCCGGCAATGACACCCAGCATATTTGGCTTAGCGAGGCAAGTCGTGAATGTGCAAAAAGAATGGAGCTGACCTCAGAGCGAAGGGGTATCGGCCAGGAGATCGAATTGGTGCAAAAAAAGGTACAAAGGAGTGAGGCAAGGAAATACACTGAAG
Source organism: Ceratobasidium sp. 414 (assembly GCA_019616945.1). Taxonomy (NCBI): domain Eukaryota; kingdom Fungi; phylum Basidiomycota; class Agaricomycetes; order Cantharellales; family Ceratobasidiaceae; genus Ceratobasidium; species Ceratobasidium sp. 414. Next base: position 31,043 of record WSTK01000284.1, read on the forward strand.
GGATGGATGACGAGGACGAGTTATTGGCGTGCTACCGCCGGATACACGGACTACTCAAGCGACTTGAGGCAAGTACCACCATATTTGGTTGACTCATGATAATTACTACCGAATAGCTGAACGCAAACGTGAACACGTGGAAAACACTCGACGAGCTGGCAACCGTAAGTAGAATATCGTTGGAATACCTGAGTGTTTACCGGGCTGGCAGAATGATCGTCTGGAACGGCTACCCAAGTCGCCGGCGGCACCGTATCGGTCAGCAGAGTCAGACAGCCTCGGTCGGGTCCCGTGTACCTCAAATACTCGCACACAAGTACTTGATCAGCTGCGAAGCTGGGCGCACACCGAAACGAGCGAGAAGATATACTGGCTGAACGGCATGGCTGGTACCGGCAAAACCACAATTGCGTACAGTTTTTGTGACTATCTCAAGAACATTTCCCAGCTTGGCGCTAGCTTCTTTTGCTCTCGACAGCTTCCTTCGTGCCGTGATGTGAACAAGATCGTTCCTAGTATCTCATATCAACTGTCGCTCTTCTCACTGCCGTTCCGACACGCCCTGTCTCGCGTTCTCGAGAACGATAAAGAGGCGCACAACAGACCACTCGGGGAGCAGTTCGAGCAGCTTATACTTGCACCTCTACGGGAAATCCAGTACACATTCCCGAGCGGCGTGGTGATCGTGGTCGACGCATTGGACGAATGTGACGACAAGGATGGAGTAGCCCGGACACTTGATACCTTGCTCACGAATGTGTCTGGATTTTTGGTGAAGTTCTTTGTGACGAGTCGACCGGACGAGAAGATAGTAGAGCGAATGCGAAGTCAGGAAGACGGAGTGCACTCGGAGTTGCGCCTACACGAGCTTGACCACACGATTGTGCATCAGGATATTGCAACATACCTACGGACCGAGCTTGAGCGGGCCAAACTCTCTGACATCGACTTGCAAAGACTCGCAGAACGATCGGGCGTTCTTTTCATCTATGCAGCCACTGCGGCGCGTTACATCTCCAGTGGCGGTTTCTCCAGAAGTGCCAAGAGGCTGAGGCTAGTACTGGATGCAACTCCTGCTGTACCAAGTAGCAGTGATCGTGATGTGGACGCGCTGTACACGACTATACTTCAGGCTGCGCTTGAATCACGTACGCTGGACGACTCGGATAAAGAAGAGATGATGACAATACTACATACCGCCATCTGCGCACAAGAGCCATTATCCGTAGACACAATTGCTGAAATACTGGGGCTCGACCCTTCAAGCTCGGTGCAGCCTGCGCTACAACCATTGCTTTCTGTTTTGAACATCTCAGAAACAACCGGGCTTGTCATCACACTGCACGAATCGTTCTCAGATTACATACTCAACCGACACCGATCCGACAGGTTTTACTGCGATGCTCGCGAACATCATTCGCGCCTAGCGCACATCTGCTTCACCCTGATCAAGGTCCCGAACCCTCCGTTTAACATCTGCAAGCTCGAGTCCTCGTACGTGCTTGATGAGGACGTACCAGACTTAGACAAGAGAGCGGACGAAGCGATATCCGACGCGCTGTACTATGCATGTCGAAACTGGAGCGCACATCTGGAGCGCGCAACTGTCGAGAAGGGTCTTGCCGGTGCGCTATATGAATTCCAATCAGAACGGCTGCTGCTTTGGATGGAGGTCCTGAACCTCAAGAAGAGATTATATCACGGCGCAGGAATGTTGCACAAAATACAAGGGTGGTGTCGGGTAAGCTAATTATAGTCAACGTGCAGCAACATCACTTATAAATGCAATAGGAAAATGTGGAATGCTCAGATGAGTTGAGGCTGCTGGTGCAGGACGCGTATAAGTTCGTCGTGGTAGTGTCGTCAAGCCCTATCAGACACAGCACACCTCATATCTACATGTCTGCCCTACCATTCTGGCCGGAGTACAGACCTATCAGGCGCACCTACCTGCCAAAGCTTGTGGGCCTCGTGAAGGCGACGGGTGTTGCTATGGCCAAACGAGAGCATGCCCCAGTCACCATCTACACCGGTGGTGGCGAGGTTCAGTGTGCAGTATACTCGCCTGGCGGTGAACAGATTGCCTCTGCTTCCGCAAACGGCACGGTGGATATCTGGGATGCATACACGGGTCAAATGATCGGGCAACAACTCAGGAGTCGTACTACTAAGGTTTCTTCTGTTTCATTCTCCCCCAATGACTCATACCTGGCCTCCACTTTATGGGGTGGAACGACATGCACCTCGGACCTGCCCGCCGGTCAGACCGTAAGTCAGGCGCTCAATAAGCACATTACTGCGGCGACTTCAGTGGCACACTCCCCTAACGGTGCATACATTGTGTCTGGTTCGTGGGACTATACCCTACGTGTCTGGGATACCCGTACCGGTCGCACGATAGGTCATCCGCTTGAGGGTCACGCCGGGCCGATACACTGTATTGCATTCTCTCCCGATAGCGCACACGTTATATCCGGCTCTAGCGATTGTTCCATACGCATTTGGAACCTACATACTAGCCAAATGGTGGGACAGCCATTGCAGGGTCACACCGGTTCGATATGCTCGGTTGCATACTCCCCCAATGGATCACACATCGTCTCCGGCTCTAATGACAAATCAATACGAATCTGGGACACAAACCTACCAGCTTGTGGGGCAACCGCTCGCAGGCCACACAAAACCGGTCTTGTCAGTTAGATTTTCGTCTGACAGCGCGCACATAATCTCTGGTTCTGAGGACCATACTATACGTATTTGGGATGTGTATGCAGGCCAGATGATTGGGCACCCACTTGAGGGTCACACTGGCGCGGTTCGCTCGGTTACATATTCACCTGACGGGATGCACCTACTCTCTGCATCCGATGATACCACTATACGCATCTGGGATTCACATGCTAGCGCCAGAGTCGAGCAGTCGCCTGCAGGTCACTCTGCTTCAGTCTCAGCGGTCGCGTGGTCACCTGATAGCGCACGGATTGTCTCTGGTTCTGCCGACGGGACCATCTTAATATGGGATTCACGCTCCTATGAGCCTCTAGGACAGCTTCTCACGGGCCATACGGAAGTAACCTCTGTATCATACTCGCCTGACGGTGCACGCATTGCCTCTTGCTCAGCTGACCACACGATACGCGTCTGGGACGCACATACAGGGAAGGTGGTGGGACAAATTTTTGAAGCTCATAGCAGAGCTATATACTCGCTGGCATTCTCCCCGGACGGTTCTTTCTTGGTATCAGGATCTAGCGATCGCACAATACGCGTATGGGATGTAAGGACATACCTGGAAGTTGGACAGCCACTTAAAGGTCACACCATCATAGTACTCTCCGTCGCGTTCTCTCCTGATGGTATACACATCGCTTCTGGCTCATATGACAAGACTGTACGTATCTGGAAAGCAAGCACAGGTCAGCTAGTAGGGTCACCACTGATCGGCCACACCGATGCGGTCCGCTCAGTCGCATACTCGTCTGACGGCGCATGGATCGTGTCTGGCTCATGGGACGAGACAATACGTATTTGGAATGCACATACACGCCAGATGAGAGGAAAGCCACTCGTGGGTCATACCCAACCGGTGCTCTCGGTCGCATGCTCCCCTGATTTCTCATTCATTGTCTCTGGATCTTTAGATAGCACGATACTCATCTGGGACACAAACACTTACCAAATGGTTGGACGCCCCCTCAAGGGTCACACTGACTGGGTCCGTTCAGTTGCATACTCTCCTGATGGCATGTACATTGTCTCAGGTTCTGGCGACCAGACTGTACGCATATGGGACGCGTATCGTGCTCAGAACCAGGGTAATTCGACGGGTAGAGCAGGTGTAGACCTCGGCTCTGCGGACGATGCAACATCTGTGACACATACACAGCTCTCAGCCCAACACAAGGACCTGCCAACGCCTACCCTTCAGCCTTTAGCCCTTCACGGTTCGTATACATTATCAACATTGCCATGTTGAATAAACTCTCACTTTCCCCTAGGTCACATGTATGATCTAGCTTTTGATATTTGGGAGCTTGATGAGGATGGATGGGTTATAACAGATGGTTCCAAGCTCCTCGCATGGATTCCGCTCGATCTGCGGTCCTGTTTACCTCGCCGTCCTAACACAAATATTCTCTCCCGACATGGCGAATTGCGACTGGACTTTAGCGGCGCCAAGCTCGGCGACGCTTGGCAGCAGTGCTACGTGCATCTGGGATAAAAGTGAGGCAATTCGTTGATTTGGCCCAGCGTCCCCATGTTGGCTTCAACGATCTTGTGACATTTCATCAGATCAGTCGCATGCTTTATTATGTCAAACATCGTTTCAACACGAGTTGATCCTCGCATCCACACCTACATGTTATTTTACTGAGATTATGACGAATTTTTATGAGCATGGTACCAGTCATGGTCACATATTAGAGAGCAGAAGACAACGTGTTGACTGACTTGTTCACGAAGACGAAACTCCTTGATTTTGTAAACCGGGTCGGAACGACCCAGATTCGGGCAAACAGGAATGTCAGTTTATATTAATGAAGCGTCACGATAGCGCAAGTTCTTTGGTTTCGTGGTGGCCTTCGAACTGGGTAACACTCGTCAAACAATGCTATTTACCGAAAGATATTGACACCTAGTGACGCACTTGTAGGCCCAATGGTTCTGCGGATATCCTCCTAAGTCACTAATCTACTTAAACAAAGCATATTAATACGATTAATAGACTAACGAGAAAGCTCAGTCGAACACATCGAAATTATGGGGACACAGAAGCCGTGAAAGGCTACACATCACATGTGACGCTGATCAGCGCCGGACAGTATATCCGAATATTACTTTGCAGTTCCTGCGCATTTCGTTGGCCACCAGATCCACGGTTCTCTAATAGTAAACACATACCTGTGGAAGATTAAGATTTGGCAGGCTCAGCCTCCTCAATCTCCGCCACCGTCCGCTCTGCAGCATCGGTACCACCCAGTTCTCATACGCCATCGATGAGTCTCCAAAGTTGTACCCAATCCTCAGCTCCTCAATCCCCTCGGCTGACATTTCTATAAACTGCGTCGCCAGCTCAGGATCGACATCATCTTCGAGGCCAATGTCGAGCATTCGGAGTGCGCGGAAAGCCTGTTTGGAGACACTAGTGCGGAGGAAAGGCTCGATGCTTGTTCCATACGCGTATGGATCGCCGCGGTGGTGGAGATACTCGCGTGTGCTAGAATCGATCGTGAGATGTTTCATACGCGGGGAAGCGAGGAGTATCTGTTCAAGTGCGTCCTGGGGGAATGTTCCCTAAACCGGGATCTCAGTCGAAGGGCAATTCGAGTGTGTCGCTTGCTTACCTGCACTCGAGCTCGGATGAGACGAGGAAACAAAGGAGTGGGAGGTCGGATGGTGTAGGAACTGACGTTTACTCGGAGGTCGAGTGAACGGCGGTGAGTTGTTCGAACATGGACCAGACTTGGCAGATAGAGAGTCCCGTGGCTAGGTGCCAGGACCAGTCGTCGCTTATGTCCCATGTGAGATGTTGCGTGAATACTGGGATTATAGAAAGTAAGGACACTCGAGCACTAGCGACACATGGAAGAGCGACGGTGCTTACCCGCCAATTCTGGCTTCGCTATCAAAGTCTGCGCGTATACGTTCTGCGGAAAACGGATACGGTTGGATCGAGTAATACCTCGGGGATCGGACCACGGTTTCTTCCCGCCATCAGAGGCAGGGAACGCCAACCTAGGCGACTCGTCCAATAAGGTTTCTTAACACGAGTAGTAGGGAGCCAACGTACGATTGATATAGGCTCCTCAAGCATAGTTCTGAAAGATACTTGCAAGTCACTACTAGGGCTAGATAGGTGTCATAGTGGTTGATCATGTCTACGATCTGCTCTTGTACGTGATAGGGAAGAGAAGCAAAGTCAGAAAGTTGAAGTGTCGATAGAGAACTCATGTTTCCAGAAGCAGTGAATGATACTAGTGGGAAATACACAAATAGGCGGGCCAGCTAGCAGGTGATCAGCGGTGAAGGGAAGGGAGAGTAGCGTCTGGCAGACTGGACGGCTTGCCACGTCGAGGTGAGCCCAACTTGCTCGGTATGTGGGAAGAGAAAATAGGGGCCGAAGATCCTCCATGGTGATGATATCCGCCTTGGCCCGTGAGAACAGTGTCGGGTTTGGCTCAGTTCCACAGAAAGTGATGGTTGTTGTGTTATTCTGGCCAGAATGCGATGCCGTCAGCAAAGGACTGAAGAGCCGGGCGCTTAGGCCAAATTAAAATGCGCATTCCGAAACTCCAAAATACATGATCACATCAGCTGGGCCTCAAAATAAAAGTACAAATTCGAAGGAAGCAGAGCGCCTACACAAAGCCAAAACTCGACGGCTACAACTCAGACACCATAGGTGTACTAACGAACTCAACGTCGCCGATATCATGCAATAGCAGTCCCCGTCGAGGCGGCAGGTTCTGGGACCAAAACCGACTTTGTGCAGCTACAGTACACTGACTAGCGCCGGGCAAGAAGCACGAACACAATTTATCGGGTCCTATACCCAGCAGACGTCAGTCAAGGTAGTCATAATACCTCAACAGGAAAACTCACTCTCGGAACCGTAATCTTTGGCAAATTCAGCTTTTTCAGCCGCTTCCATCGTCCGCTCTGCAACATTGGGATTACCCAGTTCTCATACGCTGTCAATGGCTCTCCAAAGGTATACTCAATCCGTAGTTCCTCGATTCGCCCAGCCGACATCTCCATGAACTGCGTTGCAAGCCCAGGATCTATACACTCGTCCAGTCCCAGGTCGAGTGTTTGGAGACTACAGAAAGCCTGGCGGGAGACACTGGCGTGTAGGAAGGGCTCGATGCTTGTACCGTAGGCGTGTGATTCTCCAGGACGGCAGAGGTACTCTCGCGCACTGGGGGCGATGGTGAGGTGTTTGATATTGGGGGAGGTAAACAAGATTTGCTCAAGTGCGTGCTGGGGGAATGTGCCCTAATGCATCATCTTAGCCAACCAACTGATCGAGCCCTGGATGTTACTTACCTGCACGAGAGCTCGGACAAGGCAAGGGAATAGGCAAGTAGGAGGACGAGGCGCATAGAAACTGACGTTTACCCGAAGATTTAGCGTCCTAACGGCTGTGAGTTGCTCAAGTATAGCCCAAACCTCGCAGATTGGGAAAGTTCCGAGATTCCAAGACCAGCCGTCGCTTACATCCCATGTAAGCTGTCGCGTAAGAGCTGGTGAAGGAAAGCATGACAGCGATGAGGCGTTACCACTAGAAGTATAACCACGCTTACCAGCTAGTTCTGGCTTTGCCTTCAATGCTTTTGCGTATATATACTGCGGAGAACGAAGGTGATTGAGCAGAGGGATGTCTCGAAAGTCCGGCCAGCATTTCTTTCTCGTATCAGAAGCCGGAAAATCTAGTCTAGATGACGGGCGGAGTCAGATTACTTGAACATAGTGGATGTCTCACCAACATACGCTTCATACATGCTCCTAACGCACAACTCAGAGAGGTATTTACAAGTCACAGCCAAGGCGAGAAACGTGGCTTTGTGATCAATCATGGCTAATATATGCTCTTGAATCTCATAAGGCAACGAGGCAAAGCCAGAAAACTGGAGCGTGGGTAGCGGGGCCATGTCGTTGGAACCGGAGGATCCAGAGAGCCCAAAGAGAAGAACGTGGGGGGACGCGAACGAGCCAGGATGTTATATAGGTGAAGATAGGGCGGTTTGCCACGTCGAATCAAGCTGCGGCTTTTAGACAAACCGGGGGATGAGATAGCGCTGAACAGATCCCATTCTGATAAGGTCTCCTTGGGCTCATGGAATGCCGCTAAATCTGGCGCGGCCAGATCAGAACCAAGGCATGAGGCTCGGACGTTTATTCCGGCGAGCGCGAAAACTGGCCTACGAGTCGAGCTATGATCCAGACGCTTGGAGGCACGTCGACGTTTCAAAGATTACCAGGTACATTAGACATGTTCCAGGGCGGGGCGGGGGGGAAGATAAGGAACCAACAAATTCGGTCTCGGGGCAATGCCGAGATCGTGGCCATTGCGGCTGGAGGAAGCGCTGGAACCCTGAGCGGGGAGCCATTACCGGTCGCTGGCTATCCGGATGTAATTCTTCTGACGATCGCGAACAAGGCTCCACCGGAGACGAGCAGCACGCGGTCGAGAGGGGTACCACCGCTGGTGCTAGCTTGAGCGCCCGATCCCGAAAGCCATTACTGAACGCCGGTTATCCATCTAAGTACCTCCCAGTAGCGTTGGTCGTGAGACCGTCACGAGACGGTCCGATACGATTCCAGTGGCTGTCTCGTCTCGTCTCGTCTCGCTGC
>WSTK01000285.1:0-39369 GCA_019616945.1 Ceratobasidium sp. 414
CCTGAGGACCCCGGATACAACTGGGATTTACTATGAGCCGAGGCTATCACGTGGTCCCGTAGCATCCGTATCCGGGCGGCTAAGCCGGATCAGCGAGTACTCACTCCGGCTTGCCATAGACCCGGGCTTATTGGTGCAGGTAATGGTTGAATCGCCAGAAAAAACATTATTTACTTTGTTGCGTTGTGGAGGTTCTTTCAGCGGGTTCCGTGCACAAGTATGAACTTGCAGGGTAACTTATCCCTGGGCACACTGTTATATGTACTGAAACTTTCAGCAGGCTGCTCTCGTAAATTATCCCAAAAAGATGTAGGAGACAACAAGTCGGAATACCAGATGTGCGAATCAACTGGCTCCCTCGATGGTGGTGTTGATAGATTGCGTGAGTTGGATGTATGCGCCAGGTCATTGCAGATATCCATTCCTGCGCCCCCCCACACACCCTAGTGGAATGCTTGTTGTCCGGCAAATCCGAAATAGAGTAATTCAGAGGTTTTAGTTGGCCGGTGGTTTCTAGGACAGTCCAGTGGGGTGTATGCGCGGGACAAAAGCTGGATAAAGATCGGGTATTTATGTGTCAAAGCCAGTACTACATGGTTTACTTGCATCAAACAAAAAGCGCGTAGTATCTAATATATTTTTCACTAACACATTCACAACGTCAATTCATACGAGCTCGCAAAAAGGGGAACAAATGTCAACTCAAAGCACACCCCTCGCACGTCTCCGGATCCTCAACATCCCCAACTCCCTCTTCAAGATCTTTTCCGACTTCTCCGTCAGTACATCCTCCCTTTCCCCTTCTCTTATGAATCCAAGCTCGCTGGCAACCCTCAACACGCTCAGGGACTTGGCGCTCAACTGGTTCCCGCGGCCATCTCCCGTCCCGGCCAGTAATACTACCAATACGCATGCGGTAATAACCATGGATAGGCCATAAACAAACAAAGCACCCGGAATCAGTGCGAGCTGGTACATTGGAACCGCGACTAGCACAGGCGCTGAAATGACCGTGGTATTTTGTTTCACAAATGCTTGGAGAATTGAAGTTTCGTAGTGCTGGACACGAGCAACCGCTTCGCCCCATGCGGCTGATATAGAACTTAGCTCGGTTGAATTGGATGGGGTGATTATGTCTTCGCCGTACTTGCAGCTTGGGATTTTCCAAGTGGACGAGTACACCAAGTCTCTATTCAAGAGCGACCCGATTCCCCCATACCGTGCAAGTATCTGACTAGGCGCATACCATGATGTGATGGGAATATACATGTAGAGCCGATTCAGGGTGCTCAAGGCTGGCTTGGCATAGAGCGAGTAGGACGTGTGCTCTACCTGACGGCCATCCGGGGCGTAGATGACGCGGGAGATCGTGCGTACGTTCCGACAGGCAAGAGCAGCGTGGTTGTGAAGAAAGGTCGAATTAGGTATGTCTAGTCTAACGTGAGGCATAGGGCCAAATGGGGTTTCGAAAGGATCCGGTAAGCATGTCCCTTTGTACGCTAGTACGATTAACACTTGAGATTCATCTGCCGGAGTGGGGGTCGTTCCAGCGGGCCCAGCGTGAGTCATGACGAATGTGTAGGTTTGGAACATTGAATCAGCAAAATAGAATGGGCGTGTATAAAGCTCTTCACGAAGTTGATTTACTACCCCGGCCTCGGAGGTGCTAGAGAGGTTTTGCTCCACATAGGTTACAACTACATTTTCGATGGAGAGCCCGAACGGAACAGTTGCGGGTGCAGGAACTGGCTGGCAGTCTGTCAGCTGTGTTGATATGGTTTGGTTGATTAGGAGCATCGTGATATTCCGCGAGGTGAGAGAAGAATAGCCCTCTAAAGAGAGATCGAAGGATGAGATGGATCTATTCGTCCATGATAGGTCGATATCTATCAGTGTGTTGAGTGCGGTAGCGGCGAAAGGTGAAACGGAACTAGCTGAGGGGAAAATAGAGCTATAGTCCGGCGCACTATACGACCCAGATGCGTTTGAGCCAAGGAGCATCCGGTTATTGCCTACCCTGATGTCCAGGTTCTCGGCATTCTGGACGGTCACTGTTTCATAACCGAACACAAGGCTTCCAGATAAATAGACCACCAACCCACAAACAATTGAGAAAATAAAGTTGACTCTTATTCTCCAGGGGATCTGGGCCCGGAAAGCTGTCCAGATCGAGGCAACCTCAAGCTGAATAAAGTTGAACGAGAGCGCGTCAGACACCTTGATTCCTTGAGGTGAGGACCACAACGCTGTGGCAGTCCTGAGCCCAACAAAGGTTAGAAGTAGACCTAGTGTGAGAGACGGTACTCGGGCGCAGACGTCTAGTCCAAAGTTCAGATAACGAGCAGTAAGCAGAGGTAGTGGACGTCCGAAAGAGTATAGAGAGAACCACCCCTGGTTTCTGTAATTGCGATGAAATGCGAAATAGACTGCCACAAAACAGAGTGCTACACCAAGTGCGGCGTGGCTAGCGAGTATAACAGCGGATATGGTGACGCTCGAGCGCCAAGATTTCGCCTTGGCTGACCGAGGAGTGGCCACTGTTTTGGGGCTCACAAGGCTCGGAGGTTTGAGCGGGTAAGTTTCATCGGGGTCGACTTCAGACATAGCCTGGTGGGGGCCCAGGATAGGAGTAGATGAGGGACGTGGGTTGCAGTGACTGGTTCTAGGGTTGGGAGTCCGGCCTATAGACCGCTGACCTCAGTTGCTGGAAATTCAGGCAGGTCCGTCCTAGTGCTGGAAGAGAACATACCGGTAATTGCGTATAACCTGGTTCTATGCGATTTGGGGTGGGTGTGATTATCGAAGCGGGCTGGCGGGTCGTGCAAGTTGAGCAGGTGTTCATGTGACTAACACAGGATTCCAGAACATGCTGCTATTGGGACGCTCGCGGCGAGGCTGTGCAACTACCACGCTGACAGCAGCATCAGTACTGCTCTTTACTAGAGTACTCGGCCCCCTTCCTCTTTTTTGAGCATACTGCCGACAGGGTTCCTGGCTCGGGTTCAAATGAATCGAAGCAGTAAGTGCGCCACGTTAGAGGGTCCTGTCCAATTCTAAACTTGTATTTTGTGCAGTCGAGGGCGGGCAATGCCTTGTCCCAAGAAGTCCTCTCCCTCCAGCCCATCAGGAAACGAGGCCGGGCTCTCCACGGAGAGCGTATCTTAATAAGATCCTCATTTTCCTGGCTTTGGTCGCGATCTTGCTTGTGGCCATGAGCTGCTGTATTAACGCCATCTATGTCATCGCTCGCTCACCTGACTGGACGGAATTGCACTCATTTGGGGGCAGCATGTCACTTCAATCTGCTCGGTATCTCAACTTTGCGCTCGACATGATCGTACGAGGACTAACGGTGGCGACAAGCCTACTGCTAAATTATGTGGCCGTCCGAATCGTTACAGCGCTATCTTTCAAAAGAGCTGGTGTTGTGGTCCAGGACGCGATCGCACTCAATATGACTAGCGTTAGTTTCATGTCCTTGTGGGAGTCTACCCAACTTCGAGTCCCCAGAATCCTGCGGGTCTACCTGTCGGCGTGTCTCTTGTCCGGCTTTGTTTCGTACTTTGCTAGCAGCCTCATATTTGGCTACCAAGCGCTAGGAATTGGGAGGTCGAAATTCAAGATGTGCGGCTTTGGAGTTACGACGTTGTGTTAGGGTCCAATACTTCAGATCGATATGTTGCTCCAAACTATACAGCCCTCATGCCCGCTGGGGAGACTTCAATTTTTGCTGGATCGGTTGCCAAGACTCTAGCATCTCTCGACACCGGGTATCCAAATGTGACGTTGGTTGAACCACATTTCACGACTGTGGCAGAATCCAGCGAGGACCTGCTGTCGCGGAATATCGTACAAGTCCTTCAAACGGAGGAAATCTCTACAAAGCTAATCAACTGCCGTCCAATCGAGCCTAGCGATAACGCAACCTTTAACATAGAGTTGGGGGAAGGGGCCGTGTTACGGGCAGTGTTAGGCATCGCAGACGGACCGCAGAACCAACTGGTGTTACTTGAACCTCTCTCAAGTCCGAGCGAAATTATGTTCCCCAATAACGGCACGCCATTCGATAAAACATACATGTTTGTGATGCAAACCCCACCTGATAACCTTGTCTCCCCCTTTTCGCTTTCCACAATCGCGATCGCACTCGTAGATGGCGACGTATGTACAAACGTGTACATGCAAACTCCATTCGGGAACCTCACCCCGTTCAATTCAACACCTCTGGGGTTACCGTTGACGATTGCGGGTATTATTTGTAACCTCCAACGCACACGTTCACAATATGACGGATATACGAAAAAACGCACGACCCAGAGCTACCTCTCTCCACCCATCATATACGCTGCGAATACAGCTTTCCAATATGGCCCAATTAGCAGTACTAAGGGCCTCGGTGGGGTCGGCGAATTATTATACCAGCACGTCAATGGGGGCAACAAATGGCGCATCCCCCAATGCAACACCTCCAGCCCCAGTGCACCCTGGAATGTGGACAATACGGAGCTATGGTCTCGAGCCGTACAGCTGGTCGAGCTCTACGAGTCCTCACTCCTTCAGTCTGCCGATCAGCTTGCCCAATCTCCCAAACAAGTTCGCGTGTCTGTTTCTACTGTAGCGTATCAATTGGCGATCCTTCCCGCGGCGCTACTAGTCTTCGGACTCTTCCTAGGCGCGCTTTGCTGCCTGTTGATGTATCTGTTGGTGTTTTGGTCTTGGATACCTCACGGATGTCATCCACTAGAACCACTGCGGATCGTTGACGAAGTGGACCGGAACAACTCGATTGGAGCGCGATTACCAGCCAACCGTCCCACGGAGTTGGCGCCGAAAAAGCTGGATAATACACTGGGCGCGAAGCGACTCCGTCGGCACGCTCTGACTTTTGAGGAGGGGTGAAAACCGCGCCCCGATACGTGATGGATTTTAATAATCATGTCCTTGAATTGAGTTGACCTTTCTCGTGTTCTTCTTTGCCATACTTCTTGATTGTGTTGTTTCTGAGCCTCTGTACGCGCCGGTGGGGGTTGTCGAGACTTGCGTGATTGGGTAGTCTCGCGTGGATGTATCTATATATGTATCTGTATGTAACGTACATGTGTGATAGCCAGCGTCCGGTATGGGGTGGGGACCTGACGTCGCGGCAGCGGCGGGTGTGAGACTGTGGCACGGGGACGCGAGGAAGGCTCGTGGGCCAGGTCTGGCTACAGTTCATGATAAGGGGGCGGGCGGGAGAAAAGAAGCCGAGATGGAGAGAGCGGGGAATGTGTGAGCCGGGGGGAGCGGTGCGTGGGTGTGGCGGTTGAAGGCGGAGTGTGATGGTCGAATGAGTTGTAGAACGAATTGATAGTCGCATCGACCTAGTCGGCCTTATATAGGCAGACCGAGGTGCATACGTTCCACGCGAAGCGGAGAGTAACTGTACATGACCAACTGTTACAGTCCACGTGCTCGTATGTTATGCCAGTGCTTGCACGGTGGCCCAGACTTGCATGGGTTACCTGCGCAGGCTGCGGTACTCATGTTCAATGGTCGGGATTTTGTATTCTTGTTGGCTAAAATGCTGTAATTTTTTTGCATATATCAGTTCAAGGGGCTCCAGAGTTTACCGTGGGGGGGGGGCATTAAAATCGTTGAATCGGAAAGAAATAGGTGTATGAGTGCGTCCATAGCTCGGTTGTTTGTCTGGTATTGATCCAGATCGAAGTGGGCTACCATTCAGCTACTTGATAGGTGGCATAAGCTAGGATGTATGCGCTATGTTACTTCAGGTTTGAATTTCAGCATGCCATAGATTTGAAACGGCCTGCGGGTTTTGTAATCGGGATGGAATGTGAAGGAAATAGCCACAGAACAAAACACCAGATGTGGACAATAAGTGCAAAACCGGATTTGGTGACGCCTGAGCGCCAATATTTCGCCTTTGTCGCCCGGGAAGTGCCCGCTGCCTTCCGGTGGGCAGGACCTGGGGGTTGAAGCGGGTAAGTTTCATCGGAATTAATCTGAGCCGTAAATTGAGGGTAGTTCATGGTGTGATCGCGAATCAAGATTGATCGAAAGTAAACTTGCAAGCTGTGGCGATCGAGGTAGGGTGGTTCAAGGCTGGGACATCCAACGGTCTTCCAACCTATAAGTGTCGCCTGTCAGTAGTTTGGAATGGCAGGTTGGGTTCAGGTATCGGAAGGGAACGCACTGTTACTACCCAACACTATACCGGAGCGCAAAACCCTCAAAGAAAACAAAACGAGGGCTATCACGCGCAGGCGGTAACTCAGCTCCCGGCTACACAAGCAAGCCCGAGGCAGCAGTCACGTGATTGATCGGAGATCCAGACCGAGATCAAGGACTAATAAATTGCCCTCCCTGGCCCTTAACGGTTGCTTCAAGGGCCTGAGACCACCACATCAATAACATTTTACAAGCCCCTAGCGCACCCCCCACTACACCTTGTTGAGCTTTCACCCTACCAACCAGACGCGCCAGACAAGGTCTGAATAAATATCATGGATCAAAGGGGTAAGTATCAACGTGCCCTGCGTTGGGTGGTCTTACCTGATTGCAAATTTGCGCTCTGGACAGATGAAGACAGGCAGGGTTTCGTTCCACTCAGCCCTCTCCCCCCGACCGACCAAGAAGCAGAGCCCAGCTCTCCGTGGAGAACATACCTGAATAAGATCCTCATCGTCCTGGCTTTGATCGCGATCTTGCTTGTGGCCATGAGCTGCTGTATCAGCGCCATCTACGTCATTGCTCGCTCACCTGACTGGACGAAACTACACTCTTTCGGGGGCAGTATGTCACTCCAATCTGCTCGATATCTCAACTTTGCGCTCGACATGGTTGTGCGAGGACTAACGGTGGCGGCCGGCCTGCTACTGAACTATGTGACCATCCGAATCGTCACAGCGCAGTCTTTCCGAAGGGAGGGTGTTTTAGCCCGGGACGCGATCGCACTCAACCTGACTAGTATCAGTTTCATGTCCCTATGGGATGCCATCCGACTTCGAGTCCCCAGGACCCTACGGGTCTACTTGCTGGTGTCTCTCCTATCCGGCTTAACTTCATACTTTGCTAGTAGTCTCATTTTCGGCTATCAAGCACTGGAAGTCAATAAGGTTGATAGTCGGGAGGTGCAGCTTTGGAGTTATGACATGGTACTGGGGTCCAATACTTCTGGCCAGTACGTGGCTCCAGACTATACAGGCCTAGTGCCACCCGGAAAGCCTGCGATTTTTGCTGGGTCAGTAGCAAAGACTCTAGCGTCCCTCGATACCGGATCTCCGAATATGACGTCGGCCGAACCATATTTTACGACTGTGGCAGAATCTCGCGATGATTTGCTCTTGCGCAATATCACAAAAGTGTTTCAAGCAGAGTCTATCTCGACAAAGCTAATTAACTGCCGTCCCATCGGGCCGAACGATAACGCAACCCTTACAGTGGGTACCGCACAGGGTTCAGTGGTGAGGGTCTCGATCGCCATTACGGACGAGACACAAAGTCAACTATCATTAACCGAGACGATCTCAACTCCTATGGGGCTAATCTTCCCTTCTGAGGTCGGGGCCGCACCACTCAATCAAGCATACACGTTTGTCATGCAAACTCTACCCGGTAACACCCCTTTTCCGCTTTCCAAAGTTGCGATCGCACTCGTGGATGGTAATGTGTGTACAAACGGATACATGCAAACTCCATTTGGAAACCTTACGCCTTTCAATTCAACGCCCCTGGGATTGCCGGTGACGGTCGCAAGCATTATTTGTAACCTCCAACGCACACGTTCGCAATACGACGAATATACTCAACAGAACACCACTGAAAGCTACTTCTCGCCATCCATCATACAAAGCGCCAATAGTGCTTCCTTATATAGCCCAATTGGCAGTCCGAGTGGGCGGAACGGGGTTGGTGCATTGCTGTATCAACATGTCGATGAGGGTAACGAATGGCGCATTCCCCAGTGCAACTCCCCGAATCCTAGCGCGCCATGGAGTGTGGATAGCACCGAGCTCTGGTCTCGAGCCGTGCAGCTGGTCGAGCTCTACGAGTCCTCGCTCCTTCAGTCTGCCGATCAGCTCGCTCAATCTCCCAAACAAGTTCGTGTGTCTGTTTCTACTGTAGCGTATCAATTGGCGATCCTTCCCGCGGCGCTACTGGTTTTCGGACTCTTCCTAGGCGCGCTTTGCTGCCTACTGATGTACCTGCTGGTGTCTTGGTCCTGGATACCGCACGGGTATCATCCACTGGACCCGCTGCGGATCGTTGACGAAGTGGACCGGAACCACTCGATCGGAGAGCGGTTGCCGACTAATCGTCCAGCAGAGCTTAAGCCTGAAGAACTGGAGAAAACGTTGGGTGCAAAGCGACTTCGTCGACATATTCCGAGGTTTGAAGAAGAATGAAGCTTGCACTTTCGTGCATAATAGTTCGTGTCGTGAGTCGAGTTTTTGAACTGCTGATAAAAGTAGTGTAGGTCTGATTCATATTCTACTCTCTTAGGTATCTTAGGTATTAAGTGGTCGTGGATAATGGATTGTGGTCTTGGTTTGAACGATGTAATTATTTTGAACGCTCCAGCTTTGAGGCTACAAGAGTTTGTGAGGTGTAACAGAATTGGATGCTGAGCTAGCATGAAACCGCTATGTATGTGTTCTTGAAATAACTAAACTTACTAAAAATACACATCATCGGCATTGATCGGCTGAATTAAGGGGGCTCGGTGCAATAGCACCCTAATTTCCACACCCAATCGAGAAATATGGGTATATGCACGTTCTCACTGGCAGGAGGGGTCGGCAGGTTGGGCATGTTTGGACGGTTGCAAGTAGCAGCGCCGGGCGCTATGACGTAATCCCATGTCCGAACACGAAATGCCATTGCACCATGAGCGACTGGGCTGAGCGAGAGTTTGGGTTAGAAACATTCGACCCAACTGAATACACTCACAAGTTTCTCGCAACTACAAGCTCTGCGAATAGCTCAAATGAGGATGTCTCGCAGCTCATTGGACGGTTGACGTTGGCCGTTGACGACGTTGCCGGGCAGATCAGGTCTCTTGTGAGTTTTTTTAAACTATCGGTGCTGGTTCTATACTGAAATTATTTCAGATTGTAACTCATCATGAGGCGCTGCTTGCTCAGGCGGCAAGTGTGAGTGGCATGGAAGGGTTGTTGTCGTCTGTTCGACAAGGAATCAACGAGCTTACTCAATCGCTCGAGAGGTGCGCGTCGGTTTCACTGAGGCTCGTTGGCAGAGACTGATTCACACGTAGACTACGGCTCAAAGTTCGGGTTCCGTATCAAACCCTGTCTGGTTTATTCTCCCAGCTCCAAAAACTACGACAAGCCTCCGATGTCCTCCGGAGAACGAGTCGGTTTGTTACACTCGCCCGTCGACTTGAGTCGCAGATGAAGGAAATAGACGGGGGAACTCTGACTATATCGACTTCCAAGTCTGTTCCTACGGCAGGTTCGGCCGGGGGTCCGGGGACCTCAACTCCAAGTGGTGATGATGGGAATGCAAAGGAGCGGGCTGTCGCTCGCGCCGCGTTGAGCGTCGCAGAACTGTGTGAGCTTTCTCCACTACTCCTATCGATTTTACATCTAACAAGATCCTGCTTTAGCTTCGTTACTCACGACGCCAACCACAACGCTCTCCCCAACCTCCAGCCCAGCCAATGGCACAGCCAGCCTCATCGCCGCGCCTTCGACAGATACACCTGCATTTGTCCCTCTTCAGCAGATCAATATAATTGCACGTCTGATCCCCGTAGTCGATGCGTCTCAGAAGCGGATTACCGAAGAAATGGAGGCCATGATTGTTGAAGGGCTTTCGTCCCTTGTAAGTTCCATTCGCGCTCCTTCTAGCTAAGGGCGGGAAACTCATAGTGCGACAGAATCAATCCGCACTAGCAGCTGCACTTCAAACGGCGTTCAACCTCCGTGTGATGCCTAACGTCGTACAATCGCTGTTGTTAGATCTTACAGAGGCAGTCGACGCGAGGATCAAGTCTGCGTTTGACGTATCACGTATTGCGAAAGAAATTGCGGGGAAAGGTGAGCTATTGTTTGATTTTAACTCTGCCCTATTTTAATTAATTGTTTACTGGAAGAACCCCCGCAAGCTTCCACGGGTCTCATGTACCGATCCCGTGTACGCACTGAGCCCACAAATATTACTGCCCCCCAATGGACGGGTGCGTTGTGGAACAGACTTGAACAGATGATTGAAGAAATGGCGGGGTGTTGTATCAAGGTGAGTTGTGGGATGAGGGGTTTCTCTATGGCGGTGAAGTTTCGCGTCGCTACCCGCCTCACATTTCGTGATCTTATTGGAACCAGAACCTGGATGAATACTTACCTGTATTTATAGGTTTACAATCTTGAAAAAGTTCTCAAATTAAAAAAAGACCCGGTGACTCAATCCTCGTTTCTTGAAGAGGCTATGACGGTACGTACTCCACACTCTTCCCCATCATATATTTACCTCACCCTCAAATTCAGATCCTCGAGAATAAACCTACATATACTTTTTGGGGCGCGCTGGCTCGTTCGTTAGATAAACATTCAAAAGACGCTTCTAAAGGTACACCACTCTAATTCTCGTTGGATATCAATCTAATCTGTTTTTAGCCTCGACATTCCTTCAGCAAACACTTAGCACCGGATATCCGCGATTCCTGCGCCTTTTCCACGACCTGTTTGCTAAGATTGCGGTGCATACCGATACCGTATACACAGCCGGCCAACAAAGGTACTCTGCGCCCCATCAACCCCGTGAAACCTCCATTTAACCATTCTTCCTTCCCAGCCCAGAGACTGTCATTGTCCTACGGGCAGTCTCTTCTTTCGAGGCTCTCTACCTTTCCCGCTCCACCGCGCGCCTGAACGAAGTCATTGCGACCGCTGTCCGGCAACAACCACCTGGCGCACCAGAGGGCCTCGCGATCAGCCGAACGATCGTGAATGAGCTCGACTCGGCGAGGTTCGATCCACTATTGGTGAAGAGTGTCGCTAAGAATGTGGCAACAGCGATTGATATGTTGGTCGGTAGGGCGGAAGGGCTGGTGGGTGTGGTTCACGTGTCCAGACGATCGCCTAGGCTGAGTTTTTTTATGGGACCATAGATTGTGAAAGACAGGAGCGCGACGTCACTCGTCGGACCACTCGGCACCGCGCAACAAAGCCTAAACGCCCAGTTGTTCACCATGTTACACACCTGTTATGTCCGGCTCGACAAACTCGAAGGTGAGTTCCACGAGAGCGTAACCGTTCTCCTAAAATCTGCGATTAAGGTAGGCACCTCCCTTCGTCCCTGCATCTCACCTAACGTTCCGCTCCACAGAAACTCCAACGTCAATGTGGAAGCATCTCGGAACCGCTTCTCAGCGCTATCC
This sequence comes from Ceratobasidium sp. 414, assembly GCA_019616945.1. NCBI lineage: Eukaryota > Fungi > Basidiomycota > Agaricomycetes > Cantharellales > Ceratobasidiaceae > Ceratobasidium > Ceratobasidium sp. 414. The sequence continues at coordinate 11,399 of WSTK01000285.1, forward strand.
GACGTGATTTCGGACTAGTTCTCGTGCGTATACACCGTGTGGATTTTAGTCGGGGATTGGAGGGTGGGATGGTGGGAGGAGGCGCGAGCGGGTATATGAAGGAGGTCAGCGCGAAGCTTATGTTCTTGAGGAACGAGATTTTCAGCAAGTTTAGCGTGGCGGATGTCGTCCAGGATTGGTCAGTCCCGCACTAAATAACTACTTGAAAATGGCTCTGGCTCACTATGATTCCTACATTATATAGGACTACTGGAGTGGCAAAGAACGTAATCCGGACGTTTGTCCTAAATGCGTCAATCATCCAGCCGTTGGGCGAAGCCGGAAAGCTTCAGCTCACAAGCGATATGACGGAGCTTGAGTTTTCTTTGGGGTCTTTTGTGGCAGATTCGGCCAGGAGAAAGAGTTTATCGCTTGATGGGTTAGGAGATGACTACCGGATTCTTCGTGCTCTTCGGTATGGCCGCGTTTCCTTGCTTCCTTCCAGGCTTGGCTGACGTCAGATACTAGACCACTACTATTCCTCGATACCGCCCTCCTGTCATCCCCCGAGGACACTGCAACACTTCCCCCGCTCATCATCCTCCATCATATCATAGTTCGCTCTCCATTCCCACTCCCACATACTCTGCATTCATGGACCGAGGCCGAGTACGTGCGCTGGATCGAGGACCATACACCTCGTGAGGCTCTAGCGCTCATTGAGGCGTGCATACCCAAGTGGGAGGCGCAAATCGAAGACATGGAAGAAGAGGAGCCAGAACACGGGGAAGGACGTGAGGACTGGGTAACGCTTGTGAGGGCGGTGTTGAGGAGGGCGGTGGCTGCTTGAGTGACATGGTGGGCTCCTGAAACTATGTCTGCGGGAAGCTAGTAAACTAGGAACGGTGTCATTTAACCAAACGATGTTGGATGCACGGGATAAACCGAATGCTAGTGGCGAAATACGAGATGCGAGGTGCTAGTTGGTTACTTGAAACTGCATATACCCTTGAAATACCCCAGATGGACGAAGTCCGCGGGATGTGTTTGCGTGTATGCCTACACTGTGCTGCTGCAATCTCAGCGAGATTTTCCACTGCCATTGAATCACCTTTCAGCGTTCCATGGCCTATCTTATGTCGCCGAAGAAAATGTATTGTTCAGCTTTGGGAGAATACGTCTTGCGAATCATTACAACACGTCCGCCAAACTGGTCGTTCATGACCTAGACCAAACCCTACAAAAATACAAACTCTGGATCCTCCAAACATACGTCGAACAGGAGGTACAATAGCAGAACGAAACAATGAGCGGAAGTTGTCTGTATCCCACACACGACCGCCGTCGCCACTCATCGCCACCAATCGAAGAGAACCCGAGATAGGTAATGTCTTATGAGAATTGAAAAAAAGCAAGGGAGTTAGCGTTGTTTATTAGGGTCACCATGCATGAGGAAGTCCAGGGAGGGAAAGAGTGAAATGGGTAAAGAGGAGGCATGATGAGACGAGACGAGAGGGGCTGAAACAAATCGAAACAAAGCCCATCCCAAAACATACAATCACAATACAAACGTACCACTTCACACCTTCACCATAATCACCTTCCTCATCAACCTTCCTACCGCTCCCCATCTCGCCGTCTTCGCCTTCCACCTCTTGTCTCGCAACTCCATCTTCGCCGCCTCACTTAGCTCGTACCCTTTCCCCCCCTCCTCCGCCTTCAAATAACTATCCACTTCACGTTCGATCTGCAACACAGTCAACGGCACTAACATCTGCACCAACTTGCTTGTTTCACTCAGCTTTGCGCGGTCCCCATCTTTCACCAGCTCCACAAAGTAGTCGATGATGTATTGCATCAGCATCACTTTCTCAAACGCGGGCTATCATATGGTACTATCAGTTTGAAAGCACTCGGTGAATACCAGAAGTAGACGTACCATTAGATCGAGAAGTGACAGGTCGTCATAATGAATATCGTAGTGGTCGACCACAACACGGAGCGCGTCAAAGTTGGCGGGGACCCAGTCGGCGTGACTTCTGGCGACGGCTCGACATGCGTCAGACTCATTGATCTGTGAAGTGAGAGTGGAGGGGGGGAGGTCAGAAGACCGTAGACTCTGGATGTCAGTGCTTGCTCACCTGCTCTATCACAGCCGCGAACAGACGCCAAACGACGGGACGCTGGTCAAACTCGGCGCCTTGGAACGGAGCGTTGAGCATGATGAGAAGTTCAAAGGCGTGCATGATATAGGATTGCAAGGGCAAAAATGTAAGAACACTTTGGTGCAAGAACGAACTGGGGTGGTTGTTGGGAGCCGAAAATGTAGCGACAGGAGTGTTTATATATCTCGCCCCCCCGCACCACCCCGGGAACGGCTGACTGCCATAGACCTACTGCATTCAGTTCACTAATTAAGACTTAATAGGGCCGGTCTTGTGTTACAATCATAAATGCTGCAGTTGGAAATGGTTAATTTACGAGTGTGCCAGATAGACCTCGCACATTGCAAAATCTATTTTTATCCAGCTAGCGCTTGAACTTGGCAAAGAGCGGAATGACTGAAATATATGGTGGTCAGGCATGCGTCGACGGCGTGCAACCAAAGCCGTAGGTTCGGAACCAAACTTCGGGTCATATTCAAACACACCAAGACGATACAAAACGAGAATAAAAACAAATCGAAAATCAGCCAGGAGGACACAAGACAGTGAACAGGACCAACATAACCACCCAGAGTCGAAACCAAACGAACAAATACAGCCCCAAAGTCTACTTTCTCGAATCCCTGACCCAAACCCCGTTATGAATATCCAGAAGAGAAATAGTCTCCTGTTCGCACGTCTCCATGCACCTCCATCCGGATATCGTTAGTGCTTCATCCACCTCCATCGGGCCAACAATCGGCGTAGCCAGATATTCCGACCCATCCTCGCTCTCGCTCGTATCCACCTCTCCCGCATCGTCCACTACCATGGTCCAATCGATCACGTCTTCCAGCCGCATACACCCACACGGTCCAGCCGACTCCGGGGCACCCCCCGCCCTAGGAGGGGCCAGGTGGTATGTGGGGCCAGCCACGTCTTGGGCGATTGTTCCTTCCGTCGTACCGCCGATAAACCCGCTCAACATAGCCAGAGTTTGTTCCAAGTCCACCTCTGGGTTCGCCGCGGGGGTTATATCTTTGCACAATTCGGCCAGTTGTGCAATGCAATCTTCGTCTGACATCGATACATCACACCCAGTAGCCTCGGACGCACTAAAGGTATACGATCGAGTGGTCGGGTCCGGTTGCTGCGCCTGCTGCTCGCTCGAGGCTGTTGTAAACGTTGCACGCGTCTCGTCCAGGTCCATATCGTCTATGGTGGCACCAATCGCCTCCTCGCACAGCTGCGCCAACACCGCAAGACACTCCTCGTCCGTCATTTGCACTCTAATGTCCTGAGCCAGTCCGGCCACGTTTAAACCAGGGAGAATAGCAATAGGCTCGCCAGGCGCATACAGGCTATGTTCCAGGTCCATCCCAGTTCCTCCATCGCCCGTTTCCCCCATCGGCGCAGCCAAGTCTAGTTCCATCGCGCCAAGGTCGATGTCGATATGCCCCGGCTCAGCCGAGTTGATGCCCATCAACTCCCACATCGCGTCCAGCGCCTGCAGATCGGCGTCCACGGTGGGGATAGTAGTAGAGGTAATCGGAGATGCCAGTGTAATGTCGGCCGATTCGGAGGCTCCAAGATCAAGCTCGAGATCCAGTCCAGCCAGATCGCCATCGATTCGAGCCAGCTCGGCGTCGAGTAGTTCCAAAACCGCATCCACCTGCTCCGTCGTCATGTGCATATCCATTGGGGAGGGTGCCTCAGCATCCTGAGCGAGACGGGGCGAAACGGTCGTATCAGAGCGTCCAGCGTTATCGTTTTCGAGCAGGCGAGCGTCCCAGTTCGGGTCGTCTTGGATAGTATGGGACCCAGCGGTACTCGCTGTCGACCCAATATAAGTCTCGTCCTCGTTCGTAGAGATCTGATTCGTTTCCGAGAGCGAGGGGTTCGCAATGTCGTTTACCAAGGTGGAGCCCAACTCTGCTACGGCTGCCTCGATGAGTGCAGCCACCTCCAGAGTGGCAATGATGTCCTTCACGACGGCGTCAGACGCGTCGAGCAGACCCGCGCGGTTCTCCACGGAATTTTCCTAAGACGAGTATAAAACCAGATATTTATGGGAGGGAAACGGGAGGCTCACTTGAGACAACTTGTCCGCTTCCGATCCAGTTGTTGTGGGAGGGGAGGAAACAAGGCAAGAACCAACGGCTGAAGCGTTGTTCGCGCCAATAACCTCAGGCTCAACCACCAGCGGGGTGTCCGGATTTCCGGAATTGGATAAAGTAGGGACCAAGCCTAGAGCCCCGTTTTCATCAGCGGTGCTCGACCCATTTGACTGAAAAGCAATTGGTGAGTAAATACACTACACATAGGGGAGAGCCACATTCACCTTGAACTCCTCTGAATCCTCGGCCAACATGAGAGTGGCACCCTCAGCTGGGCTAGAATCTCCATAATATTCGGTATTGGGAGTCGCAGGTGAGCCGGCGGGTACACAGGAAGATGTAGGGGTCAGTGGGTTGGTCGATGCAGAAGATACAGCCGACTCCGAGCAGATAGTGGTCGAAGGGAATGACAGTGAGGAGAGCGGCGAGGGCGGGGCGATGTCGCAAGGCTCGACCTCGGTCTCGCGAGTAGGAACAAGCGGGGTAGGACTGGCAGGCTCCGCGCCGTATTGTTTCGTCGTTTGGTGCGAGTTGATTTCAGTCGGGGGCGGCTCGCAAAGACCAATTGGAGGAGGATTAGGGGGTCGCAAGGTCGCAAGTCGAGTTTTCTGTCGTTTTGCTTCGCGTTGCAGAGCTTGCGCTCGTTCGCGTTCGTATCGTTCTTGTAGCATTCGCGGCAATTTCCTTCGACGAACAACAGCCTACCACACCAGAGTTAATCTGGTTCTTGGAAAGGTAGTTTGAGTGCGATAACGTACATATGGAGTGCCAAGAACTGGTTCCTGCTTGGGCTTGAGGCTTGGATTGGCATCAAGGACGACACAGTAAAGGACAAGAATAGGTGCGCCACAAAGCACGACGTAAACGCAACCGACTGGTAAAATCACTGTAAGCTCGACTTTTGTTCGCTGTAGCTCGTCAAACTCACCAGAAATAATCCACAAGAACGAGCAAAGGGAGTGCAGATAGGGGGGAGTATGATGGAATACAGCCTCAGCGACCCGCTCAACCAGGAGCCAGGCGAGGAATGTCATGCAAAGGAGGAAGTGGCCAATCGAGCGCGAGAGGATGAGCAATTGGCAAAGGTATTCGAATGTTTTGACGATAATCAGCCATGCGCTGCTGGCTATTTGAGACGATCAGCCCCAGCACTCAACCAAACCGAGGTAGCTATACTACTCACCAGCCAATGCTGATAGGGCATCGAAAGTTCGAGTCAAGCGACAGACGTTTAAGGTCTGGTGTCTGACGGGCAACACATGGCGAACGCAGACGCAGATAGCACGAGGGAGCACGACGAGGTCGGAGATACAGTCGATGCTGCTGGGTTGGGAAGTCAGCGAGCACGGAGGACGGGGCGTGCCTCGACTCACCGGATGACGTCCGCGGCGACGGGGCAGATAGAAACAACGGCGACAAGAGACAGGAGGAATGTCACAGTGACGAGAAGCATGAGGACAGTCGATAGACGATGCATGGCGGCCGTGACGGGCGATAACACAGTGACAACGACAGTGACGGTGGTGACGACGACGAGGGGACCAAAGTGGTTGAGGAAAAGTCATGGTCGGTCGAGCTGGGGTTTATATAGAGCAACATGACTCCTATGGGTTACTCCGCTTCAAGAGGTCTTGGCGAGAAGCCAGGGGTGCCGAGCCAGAACAAAAATAAGTTAGGGGGAGAAGTTGGTCCCCCCTTTTTTGAGCCAAGATTAGACGCTTCAGAGGGGTCAAGTTTCCAATGTATAAGTCGGATAGGAGGGTCGACTGGCTTGATTCGTCATGTGCTTGAACGTGACAAAAATAACGAGGCAAAGAGTACCTCAGATACCCCGCCCAGCAATGGCTCATACCAAAATGACCTGGGTTTCCCTACCCACCAAGAGCATCGAGGCCTGGGAAAAGGACATTGGCGTCTCCAGGTAATGGTAGGCTTCAATATTCATGTGGGAGGGAAGTGAGTTGTCTAGGGTGTCTCCAGAGTTAATTTTTGACGCAAAATTTCGGCCGCCAAACACTCGGTAGCTTTAATTTGTCTTTTCTGCGTATCCGAGAGCCAAAGGGGTGGTCGTGGAGAAAGTCCCAAGGATCACGTGCACTCCAAGCGCCCAAGAACCCCTAAAGTATGGTGACGTCACAGGGCTCCTTGGCTCTGCGGCGCATGAATCGGTACTCGACTCAAATGCCACAATCCAGGCCTCAAGATGTTCTATTAGTGTATATAACTATACTAAAGCGAGCCTTTAGTACGGGCCAATAAAGAACATCAAGAACCCAATCCTTGTCAACAGGGACAGCCGATTAGCTAACGGAATTGTCATTGTGTCACCCCATAGTACTTCGGCAAAGATTCTCCCTGCACGAATTGGTCAGGAAACAGTAACTTGTGGGCTCGGGTGGCTCACCAATTGCAGACACGCTGCCCTCGTTTTTCCCCCTCTCATCTTGCTGGCAGAAGAAGTGCAAAAACGCCGTTATTGATATCCACATCTATGAACAGTTCAACCTCTGCCAATATCGACTGGGTGCGACACTTACATTTGCGTTGAGGCTTGGTAAATAGTCCAGAATCTGCAATATACAAACACACCAACTGTCAGCTCCGAGCCCCCTGCAACGTAACGCGGACTTGCCTCGTATGCTTGCTCCTTGGAACTAGCAAGCCCACAATGGGTATGAAGCTTTAGCGGCACGACAGGCTCCGGCATCTCTTCTAAGAATAGTAAAAGTGCACTACCAAAGGACAGAATAACACTACGATCAGGCGCTTTCTCGTCGAATGGGAATTCGGCCCCAGTATCAAGAGCCTGGCTTGACGAGTGAGCGGGGAACCTGGTCAACGAGGGGCGGGGGCTAACCTCCACTATTGCGTCGACTGTATCGTGGTCCCCAGGCTGTGTAAAGAGCTCATCCTGAATCAACGCTTCAGCCCCGCTCTGAGCCTGAACCGACCAGACTCACGCATTCAATCGCGTACTTCATTAGCCAGTTAATCAATCTCATCAACTCTCTCGGTGAACTTGACGCCTTCTCAGTTGAGAGCTGTGCGCCTTTGGAGACCGATGAATCCCGCACGCTACTGGGGAGCCTGACCAGCGCATCTGGGCTATGTGCAAGGCAGGTTCTTGCTACGTGGTCATAAGTTTCTCAGCAGCATCTATATCCGCGAAACTAAGAATACGTACTCCAGGTACCCATCACGGGTACAAACATATCCTTCCCTCTCACTGTATGCAAGATAATAAGATCCTCGAGTTCTTTGGTCCCAGCATTCAGTCGTGCCGCGATCTCGTTGGTAATGTTTGTCGTCACGCGAATTACCACGGAATCGCCTGGCAGCAATACCCCCTGTAGAAACTTCAAGTTGATCGACTTGGGCGAGTATACCTGCAGAATGTACTTGCTGACGTAGGTTCGGCCATTACCCAGTCCGGAACTGAAGATATGGAGAATAGTTAGCGGCGTTCAATTCAATGCGGACTGTGGGCGTACACAACGGGCCATTGGCCTCTGCAGGCGTCATTCTCCAGTACACCGTCGTGACCCCTACGTTCTGAAAACTGACGTCCAGAGTCTGCGGCTTCAAATGCCTGCGAAAACATAAACTCAGCTAAACGTTTCGATGAGGAACAATTGTTACGCGCTTACTTGATTACTCCCCAGTCAACAACGCCGTGACTTAATTTAACGTGGGGCACGTCCTCCTCTAGAGGCAACCTCCCAAGCTTTTTGACTAGTTGCTTAAGACGGCTTGCGGTCATATCTTTGTCTAGCTCCTCGACCTACGAACGACCCAATTAAACACCATGGGGTAATAGCGCAGCAAACTAGTACTCACGTCAACAACAAAGTCTGCCGAGACTGGCTTATGATCGCTTATAGAAACTTTTGGATGGCTTGTGTAGGAGCCTTCTATTATTTGAACAGACTTATCCTTTCCCCTAGCGGTGTGGTACAGTATTCTGTCGGTCCATGCGGGCCGGCGTCTGGACATGATAAATTTAGAACTGAAAAAAGACGTCTGATGATTTGAACCCACTTGGAGTCCCAGTAGTGGCCCTCTTTCTTCCATATTTCGCATCGGTACGTTCTACAGATAGTACAGTTAATCAGGTGCGATCAAACGAGTTAGGTAACCCACGGTGGGAATGTGATAGGACCTTCGGTCATGTGAACAAACGCTTTCCCCAACTTTTGCTGCGTTTTCAGCTTAAACGAATAGGTTTAGGGGCGACCCATTGGCTGCTTATACGCGGCACTCACCTGGTCGAAGCTTAATAGGGCACTATAATCACTATCTTTGGTCTCATCGAGCACGGCCCTAATCTCGTCGTCCAACAGGTCGATCCGGTAGTTGAAATCTAGATTTGCCGTAGAATTTAGCATACATAAGGACCGTATGGATAATAAATCCGTACCGCCCTGTGGAAATGTTAACGACAGAATTTGTGCCATACACGAAGATACATACCAAAAAGAAAGCAATATGACAGTCCCAAAGCCCAACTGTGGTGGGGAGTGAACTTGGTGTTCGTGGTAAAAGAGAGAAATTTAATCTGCCAGCGGGTCCTTCACACACCACCAGGAATCGTTCATAAACTGGAAACGAGCCAGATCGTGTTTACTAACCGGTCAGAGAATGATAATCCGCATTCCTTCTTTCCACCACTGGGTCGGCGGGTGCCACCCCACGCCCGACGAACCGCGGTTTTGAGGCTACAGGCTTCTCTGAGTCGCTGGTTACTGGAACTGGCTGCGCACTGGCCGCCAGATGCGCGTTCACAAATACCAGGACAGTGTCCATGATTTGTAGACGCAATGCGACTCCTCCTTTATTACCCATTGTGCCGAGTATGCCCACACCAGCACTGCTGGAAGCAACCCCAGACGGCGCCAATAGTTGAAGAACCGGCTTTCGTATGAGAACAACAATTAAAACCCCAACGAGCTGCTTCGACGTAAGCTGCAAAAAATGTCTTGTAATATAATTATATTCGACCCTGAAGAAAACGCACCTTGACATATTGGTCGCCCAGTTCTGCCAGATCCCGCATGAGAGCCTCGCACCATAAATCCTCTTTTAGTGTAGTCGAGCTTATGAGCAAAGCTTCTGCGCTCAGATCTAGCTCCTGAAAACCCACTACAATCAAATCCGAAGGTGGGTCCGAAGGGTTAGAGCTACATAGCCAAGAACGAAGCGGTTCCATGGGCTGTTGGCCATTCACGTTGAAGGTGCCAATCCGGACCCTAATGAAAGAAGGTCAGGCTGTCAGGGGCAAACTACAAATCATAAACGCACGAGATTTTTCGCATATGTTTAAGTTCCGAATCCTGTTTTGAGAGTTCTTCCGCGAGCCATCGCTGCCTTAATAAAAGTATATCTAAATCTTGGTTTCCAGGTTGACCAGCCCAGGCAGGAGAGAGGGGCGGGAGTGGTTCCGAAATCCAAGGACCTGGGAAGTTGTGAGAGTAGATCCATGGTTGGCAGTGTTGTTTTTACATACTGTGAGACGGCAGCTGGTGGAGGTCAGCCATCGGAGCCCGCTGACGTCACGTGGCATGTTGTCACGTTACAAATTCGGCTGCCACGCCCACCGAAGCAAAATCACTTGGGATGTCTATTTGTCCTTCAGTGCGACCTTTGTCTATTTCAACAGGCGCTATTGTTTCGATTAAGAACTTGTATGCTGTATATATGCTGTAGACTTGAGTGTCAGGGTCGCTGCTCAAGTCTCAGGTGTAAACCCACTACCCCAAACGACGATAAAAAATCCATGCACGAAGCCATACAATACATCAATACAAATCCACCACAGCCCGTACTCAGCGTCGCGGGCGCCAACTTACTTGCCCCAATTACCTACGCGAGAAGCTGATGGGCAGTCCAGGGAGGGGGGGGGGGTCGAGAATCGTGTCTCGACAATCACTTTTTCCACGCCATCGACGCGTTTATCAAGCGCCGTATAAAGTTTCGCCCTGCGTAACACAAGAGTATTTAGTCGCGGTAAATGTCTCACCTCGAAATTTTTTGACTCACATCTCATCGATAGGGACACCATGATGCCGCGCAGCATTCATAAAATATACAAATCAGCGGACACACCCTAATTCATCAGGCCTGACCGATCAAAACTCGCAACGTAGGGTCAAAATTCCCTGGAATAGTGTAATCGTTGGGGGTGGAGGCGCGGGCCCATTGCCAACGAACCTTACACCCTTTTCCATTAAGGCTCCGATCGCAAAGCCGTTGATAAAGCCGGCGTAGGCCGCAATAACGCCACACCAGCCCATCTTCCTGACACCTCATTGGCCGTTTCGGATGTATCGGTCTCCAGCATAAGGGTATTTTGAACTCTATACAAATGTGTCTTGGGTTCGTGAAACGTTCCTACACGGGCAATCAGCGAGTGAAAATACAGAATAGTACACTTGGGTTTACGTACCGCAGTCGAGCGCCACCCGGGACGAACTTGGGCAGGCGGGCGGGAACACCCGTGCCTTTAAAGTTTAGAGTTTCGATGCCGTTCTTTTCAGCCGTACATGCGAGGCGCCGGGGATGAAAGTCTACGCCAATTGGGAGGCCGTGCAACGCAGCCGGCGGAGATGCACGGGTAGTACTGAGACAGGAATCGGCCCGGCGCTCGGTGCCCATACATCACGTGGCAGGCCCTTGCCAGCTGGCAGAGCCGATCAGGCTGCCTTCCGTCCACCGCGTTCAGTCCCCCCTCGACTGCGCGCTCGCCCTTTCTTCGCGCCCCCCACCCCACACATACGGAGTTGCGATGGCCGACCTAGGCCCAAAATGCAACGCCTGCGAAGCACGCGCACAACGAACGCGAGGACGCACTCAATGCAACCGCGCCCGTCCCTCCTGCTCGTGGTGCGCCCGCCGCCCGGACGAAGGGCCCTGCACATACCCGGACGACCCGCCGATCCAACCCGCGGCTCCGCCAGTCCAACCCGTGGCTCCGCCTCCCCAAGAACCTGGGCCCCAGGCCCCCCCACAAGCGCCGCCCCAGGATCCCCCGGTCCAGGACCCGGCGATCCCACCCCCTATTGACATAGACGAGCGCACGCTCGCGACACTCTTGCAAAACGAGGCCCTACGCAAGGCGTTTAGGACAGAACTTGGCCTGGGCCAACCACCGCGCTCGGACCACGGCCATCAAGACCGAAACTCCTCGTACTCAAGCCGCCGAAGCGCCTCACCAGGCCACTCCCGCAGAGACGGCAGGGACCGAGACCGAGACCGAGACCGGGACCGAGACCGAGACCGAGACCAAGACCGAGACCGAAACCGAGACCGAGACCGAGACCGCGACCACGACGACACAAGAGGCAGACGCAGCCCCGACCGCGACCACCGATCCAGGCCGCACCGCAGACCCTCGTCTCGCGACAGACACCAGGAGAACCGCCGCGGGCGATCCCGATCGGCATCACCATACCATCGCCGCAGGTCGCCGCGCCGTTCACGCTCGCGCTCCAGGAGCCGCTCCCGAAGCCGTTCCCGTAGCTCCTCACGGAGCAGGGACGAACGCAGAAGGCACAAAGGCAAGAGCCGCAGGGAGGACAGTTACGGTAAGCACCGCCCCCGCTCTCCACCAAGCCGTGCCACCCGCACTGCAGCCGCGCGCACCGCCGCCACGCCTTAAGGGCCAACACCTAGCCTTCGGGCCAACACCTCGCCCTCGGGCCAACACCCCGCCTCCGGGCCAACATCTCGCCTTCGGGCCAACACCTCGCCTCCGGGCCAACACCTCGCCTTCGGGCCAACACCTCGCCTTCGGGCCAACACCTCGCCCTCGGGCCAACACCCCGCCTCCGGGCCAACACCTCGCCTTCGGGCCAACACCTCGCCTTCGGGCCAACACCCCGCCTTCGGGCCAACACCACACCTGCCGTACTCCCCCACGTGCGCCTGACGGGACGCCTCCCCCCCACCATCCCCACCTTATCACCATTTCCCACGCAAGCCCCGCTCATCCTGCACCACCACAGGTCCGCGTACCACTCTTGCCGAGCCCCGCCTCGCAGACGCTATCCGCGTGAGCAGACGCCGGCCGCTCTGACTCCCATGCGAGCCCTGCATCACGCCCCACCAGGGTCCACGAACACGTCCCCGTGCCCCGCTCCCCCCCCTACCATTCCGTCTACTATCTATGTCACGCGTACATACGCTGCCTGCTCTGGCTTATAATATATATTTACACCTGTCGCTCCACAGATAGTGATGACCGCCCAAGGCGCAAACCTGTCCTGCACCGCCCCAGCCGTGCCAGGATTGACCTCCTCGACGGCTCCATGTCCGTGATCCCCCCAGTGATCGAGAAGATCATGGAATCAGGCTGGTCCACGCACTTCTCCCTTGCGCTAGTAGACCCAGCCTTCCTTAAGCAAGCAGACGCTGCGCAATACGCCAAGATCGTCATCGGACTGGCCTCTAGCTCAAAGACGGCGGACAGGCTTGCCATTGCCAACACCCCTGCACGGGTCAAGGCCGAGGAAAACATGTCCTTCGACGAATGGCGTTTCGCCTTCGACAACCTCATGCTGCTCATTGAGAAATACCGCGACCCGGACTCTATCACTGCCTGGCAGAACCATTGGTACATGGTATTCTCCCACCGCGACGTCCGCGAGAAATGGCCCCGCTTGATGAAATACGACACAAAAATACGTCAAATGGCCACCCAATTCAACTTCGACATGGGTATCTGGCAACACCGAATCTACGACGAAATCGTGGACCAGGACCGGGAGGACATCGCAGCACGCAGATTCATAGGTCCCACCCACCCCAGCGCCATCCCTCACGCGTCATTCACCAAGCACAACGGAGAAGGATCTACCGTCCCCAAACGGAACAAACCAACCCAACCAGCTCGCGGAAATGACTTCCGCGAGCGGTGCTTTCGCTGTGGCCTCCACAACGACCACCAAACCAAGCGTTGCACGGCCACCAAGCAAACCAACGGGCGACCCTTTGTCATTCAACGCGCCGGCAACGGCTGGTCCATCGGCAACGCCCCGTTTTGCTACGCCTTTAACACCCTCAAAGGTTGCACCTCCTCCCCATGTTCCAACCCTCCCCACGTATGCGCCCTCTGCAAGTCCTCCGATCACGGGGCGCAAGCGTGCCCGCTCTGACCCTCGACGGGTCTCGACGTTGCTGCTCCCAGACAAATGGGAGTCCGAGCTCCGTGCACTCGGACTCTGGGAGCGATTTAGCGACGTCCCCGATGGTCTGCGCCATGGGTTCCGCATAGGAGCCGACCATCCCGTAACCCACACGTATACCCCAGACAACCACAAATCCGCCACACTACAGCCTCAAATAATCTGTGCACACATCCAGACCGAGTTAGCAGCAGGCCGCTACACCGGTCCCTTCTCGCGGGGCGAGTTAGAACACTTAATCGGCCCTTTCCAATCTGCCCCTCTGGGAGTGGTGGAAAAATCCTCGTCTCCCGGCTCCTTCCGCATTATCCAAGATTTCTCCTTCTCAGCCGGCGGCGACAACCCGGCCTCCTTAAACTCCCAAATCGACCCAGGGAACTTCCCATGCGTTTGGGGATCCTTCGACAAGGTCGCAGCCACTATCGCGCATGCCCCCCCAGGCACCTTGGCCGCAACCCTAGATGTCGACGCCGCATACCGGCAGATCCCGATCCACCCAATCGACCAACCGCACATAGTTTTCAAATGGGAGGACGAATTCTACATCGACAGCCGCGTCCCCTTCGGCGCAGCAAGCTCCAACGGTCTATTCGCACGCTGCGGGGACTCCATCGCCGAGATGTACTTCTGGCGGGGCTTCGGTATCATCCACAAATGGGTGGACGACTTCTTGTTCATCCAGTCCCCCCACGATGGCCCAGTCGACAACAACGCCCCACCCCGCTTCTCGATCGCAGCCCTGTACGCATACGCCTTGCTGCTCGGCTGGCCATGGAAACACGCCAAGACACACCCATTCGCCGCCCTCTTCCGATACCTGGGTTTTGACTGGGACATCCCCAACCGCTCCGTGAGCATACCAGACCCCAAGCGCGAAAAATACCTGGCTCGACTGCGGGAGTGGCTTGCTAGGGACAAGGTGTGCCTAAAAACCACTGAATCCCTCGTGGGATCACTCGTCCACTGTTCCCTCGTCATCCCAGACGGCCGCCCACACCTTGCCGCCCTCATACGTTTCATGGCAGCCCTCCCAAGAGACCACGGGCTCCGCTTCAGGGGCCGCCCCATCAACGACACAGCACGGGCTGACGCCAATTGGTGGGTTCAGCGGCTCTCTGTCCCACACACCGGCATGTCCATCGCGCCACCCCCACCCGACTCCAACCTGCAGATATACACAGACGCCTCCACCTCCCACGGCTTGGGCATCATCGTAGACAACGAATTCATCGCGTTGCGCCTCTCGCCAGACTGGAAACGCGAGAGTCGCGACATCGGTTGGGCCGAGGCGATTGCCGTCGAGATGGCAGTGACCTGGTTGACGCTCCGAGGGGAGCACAACGCTTCAATCACCATCAACTGCGACAACCAAGGGGTTGTGTACGCATGGCTAGCCGGCAGGTCAAGAAACCCACAGCAGAACAGCGCCATCGCACGCATCGCAGCCCTAGCAGCCGCGCATAGCATCCATCTGTCCATCCCATACATACGCACAGAGGACAATCCTGCTGACGCGCCATCACGGAACATACACCCCATCGGCCTTACATGGGCAGCACAGCCGCCCCCAATCCCAGAACACCTATCCGAGTTCATTGCCTACACAGACCCGCACACCATGTCCCAGATGTAATTGCCTACGTTGTCCTTACCGCACACTGTCACCTCGCCCTCCTATACGGCGCTGCTTGCAATAATCGCCCTTTATGTACATACCACCTATATTGCCGCTCCATACCAACACATGTTATCAGATACTACGCTACACAAACACACACAGACGCACGAAACCCAACATTGAGCACGTGACACAGCACCATCACCCACAGACCATGCCCCCGATCCGTCGCATACCACTCATCGGCACCCGCCTGCGTGAGTTCCGCGCGTCCAACTACTCAGCACACCCAGGCGAGGCAACACCAAAACCATCCTTACCACCGCGGGCCGGACACCCCAGTCACCACAATCGCCCACGGCCCTACGACCCCGCCATGCACCCTCCCGCACGCCTCCAAGAAAGCGATGCCCACCCCGAGCACTCGGCACACGAGCGGAAAATACGCGAAGTCATAGCGCGCAGCACGGCTAAACGCACCGCAGACAACCACTCGTCAGCGGTACGCACCTTCCGGACCTTCTGCCAATCCAACAGCTTCACGCCACTCCCAGCATCCGACTTCACCCTATGCGCATACGTAGCTCACCTCGCCGCATCCATGGCCGGCTCGTCAATCGCAAATGCGATCTCCGGCATCAAGGCATGGCACATCGCGAACGACAAAGCTTGGAACGGCTCCCAGAGGCTGCAAATGGTCATCAAGGGCGCCGTCAACCTAACCCCGACATCCTTGGCAGCCCCAACCCGCGCCCCAGTCACAATCACCATGCTAGAGGCCCTCGCTGCCAAACTCGCCCCAGGCGACGCCGAAGACCACGCCATCCTAGCAGTGGCCCTTACGGCCTTTTGGGGACAATGCCGCCTAGGCGAACTGCTCGGCTCCTCCTCACGCGCCCACGACCCGAATTCACTTCCATCCAGATCCTCTCTCGGTCCCCCCATCTCCGGCAGCCAATCCCGCCCCTTGCACCTACCTTGCACAAAGACTAGCCAGACCAAAGGGCAGTCAATCGTCATCACAGCCCAACACGGTAGAATAGACCCCATCACCGCACTTACCAACCACCTAAACCACAACCCATCAATCCCAGACTCGGCGCACCTGTTTTCCTTCCACCACGCAAAATCTGGACGCACAAAACTCCTAACGCGCAACAGATTCCTAGACCGTTGCAACGCGATATGGCGCCAAGCAGGTTTCGACAAGATCACCGGCCACGCTTTCCGCATAGGCGGCACCACAGGCCTACTCAAGGCAGGAGTAGCACCAGAGGTCGTAAAGGTCATGGGTCGATGGGGATCCGACGCATACTTCCGTTACTGGCGCGACACCCACGCCATAGCGATCCAGCACGCTGAGCACCTCTCCGACCGCACAGCAGGCTCCCAGCGGTCCACCCACTCGGCCGCCGCCACACACACACGCGCTTCGCGCCCGCGCCCGCGTCGTCAGGGGGGCCACCCGTGATTCCCCGGGCGGCGCGGCCACCTGCCCGCCCCGCTCGCACGCCTGCCCGTCGTCGCCGCCGGGCGTTGGGGGCGAGTCGCACTCGCGGTTCGGGTTGGCCGGTCACGCTCACGCGCCTCTGGCGCGCGCGCGTCCCCCACCCTTACCGGGACTGACACTATCGGCGGGGTATGCCCCCGAGCTCCTTATCTCCATATCTACCATGTACCGCTATAGGACTTTATATACATACCTACTACTCATCACTCGTGTGACGCCAGCGCCGGCCCCTGCCTCAGTAATCCACAGCTGCTGGCGCCTCGGAAATCCTTGATGATCTTGTGTCGGTGCAGATGAAAATGGAACCCTCTTGGTTTGACTGCCTACTTATCTTAGTCTGTGGTGACCAGCTTACTGTTGATCGCTTGCACAAGGCCATTCGCTACAAGGCGACTGAGAAGAGTGTATATGAGTCTCGGAGCTGGGCCTTGCCACTGATTCAGCTCTGGCACATGAAAGTTGCTTATCTACGGTCGATTTTCAGGGTGCACTGGTTCCCAACAGTGGGAGCTTGCTTATTTGGGCTTCGTCAGAGCGTAGATGCGCTTGGGCGGACGCTCAATGCAGATAAATGCGACTTTTACCCATGCCATTATGCAGTGAAGACAGTGTTTGATGGTATGGTCCTTACTGCTACATAGTGAGTTATCATGTGCATATTATGGGTGTATGTGAGCTGATTATATTTAAGCACTTTCCTCCAAGAGCAAGCTGGCACTCCCATTTCGCCTTCTGATCACATGCTAGCTGAACTTGACAAGCACTTTGCACCTGGTGGACATCTTGCTGATTGCTCTTTAGCCCAGCTCGACTCTATTGCTAGTGCCGTGTACAATAGCTACATGACAACAGAGGCCTATCGTCGCACCCTGCCCCCTACTACCAACCTTTCTGTAGCAGATATAATCCATCAGGAGCTCCAGTTCTACTGCCAAGACCTTGACTACACCACCAACGCCTCGCTGAGATCAATGCACCATGGCTCTGGAGGTGATCAGCTACTTGGGAACCTCATTTTATTCATCAGAGATGCATTCTGGTACCTCGAATTTGCGTCTGCTGTGCCTGAGGGTGATATTGGAAGGGTGTTTGAGATCATAAAGGTAAGTAAACTTTCTATATCTGATTGTTTCCCAAGGGCCTACTGTTTGACTCATGCTCTGGTTTAGATGCTGCGATTCTCTTTCTGGGGCTCAGGGGCCTCAAACTATGGTTCAGAGCTCCTTGAGCTTGCGTGTGGGTTTCTATATGAGTACCCAGCCAAGCTCCAGACTGCCATATTCAATAACTGGCTCGTCAACCCCTCTGGGCTCCCAGAGCACTGGCAAGAATGTGACTTTTTTCAGGAGCATGCCAACAAGGCCATCAAGACGGTTTTCAATACCAAGAACTCAGAATGGGACTCCCGATTCCTCCGAAATGCTGTGTCTGTCAACATCAATGGACTTTCACGCCTAAAAGCCAATATGTTGCGGTTCTTGGGGCTTGGTGGTGTAGGGAATGGCCAGGCACGTCCAGACTACACAGCTGACATCAACGTTCTTGCTTCGCACTACCTGCGGGAGAAGGCCTTCCAACTACAACCAGGTCGAGTCCAAGACATCTTATCGACAGACATGTTTGAAAATGGGTTCAACAAGTTGGAATCAGGCTTACTGAAACAATTTCTGGACCGCACAGCTCTCAACCGAGCTGGCCAACCCATGGCGCTGGCAGAAATCGACATTCATGCTGAGGATGAAATGGTGCCAGAGGTTGTTGAGATCCCTCTCCAGCCTTTGATAATGGACGAAGGCGAGCTGCGTGAAGGGGATGCAATTGATGAGCTCGAGGATGATGAAGAACAAATGTGATATGCATATACAGTACATAAACTACCAAGCTGATTCAGATTTACATGCTTTGTTCTCATCACAAACTAAATAATCCCTCATTTCTTGCAGGATACCTGTTTTGTTTTTCTTGACGACTTTCCTCGCAGTCACAGCTGGCTCGATTGTGCTGTAACCTGGATCACGTGACTAGCTTCCACCTCCTTCTGAACCTCATCCTGCGCTGCATGCTTCGTCTTGCTTGCCTTCCACTGCGCCTGAATCTCCAAGACCGATGAATCAACCCCAGAAGACTCGAACTCCTGCCATATCTCCCCTACAAGCTCATATAACGACTCCCCCCACTCCTCCAATCGGTTCCAGGTCGACATAACGTCACGGAATCGCTCAAAAGTTGTACATATATGCAGCTTTCGTGCAAGCAGATGGACAAGGCAGTCCGGAAGTATTGTAGATGCCGACAGGTGTGGATCATATCCTATGGAGTCAGGGAGGTGCTTTTCGCGCCAGACACCTATCACTCTTCGTGCAATTGGCTGCATTACCACTTCGTCCGGCGGTAAGTGCGTTCGATCGCTTCTGAGCTGCGGCATTTGACGGATTTTTTTGTTCTTTGCATCGCCCGCCCACTCCTTGACATCTTCGAGATCCTTCGCATCAAGCTTCAGGTCATGTCGGTTGCAGCATGGGTGATCACCAAGGCCTGACAAAGTGTCTGTGTCGCCCCAATATGCCTTGTTGACAGCTCTAGGGCATTGCGCTTCGGTCGCATTTGCAAAATCCAGGATCACCCGCTCGACGTTTGCACGCATTGCCACGTCCGAACTACCAGTCCGGGTCGTATCCATCCAACGCAGGAACAGCAATATGGCACGTCCCGAGGTGCGTGCTCTTCCGATTTTTTGACAAATCATCCGAAATGACGTTCCTTGGTCGACTAGAATTACGATTTGCTTGATTCGAGCAACATCGATCCCAAGTGCCCCAGTATCTGTGCAGACGAGAACTCGAGTGCAATCACCCGCTCGAATGCTCTCGATTGTGTCGGTGTTGTGTGTCGACGACATGACGCTATTGATTGGCAACACGACCCTGTTATGGACTTGCTCGGGGATGGTTTTGGGGAGAAGACCGGTGAGATATTCTGCAATTGCGTTGACCTGTCTAATCTCGCCTGCAAATACAACAGTCGCAGTTATGTCGTCAATGCATTTGGCACCACACGGGATGACAAACGACAGGTCAAGGAACTCGGTCCCTGTGGTGGAAGAGGCATAGCGGAAGAACCGAGGGGAATAAGACACAGATTGTCGGTCCACCGGTAAGCGAATGATTTCCGTTGCTGCAGTCTGAAACCCGAACAAGTCCATCAAGACCGGGAACTCTCTGGTCGGCTCGATGGTTGCAGACACGGCCATCCAAGTTACTAGGCCTCTGAAGCGATTCCGCAGCCGTCGGACGTCTGCAAAAGCGTCGCGAAACGACCCCCACTCAACCAGCATGTGAGCCTCATCGATCCCGAAGTAACGAAACCGCTCGTAGAATTTTTGTTTAGCCAGAATTGCCCCGAAACCTTCGTTCATTATCATTTCGGGGCCCATGTAAATGTGCGTATATTTCCCGTTTTCAATCTCCTTGAATAGGTCGCGCGGCGGATGCTGACACTTTGCTGCAGTTACGGAATCGCGATGGAGTGCAAGTGCTTCCAGTCCGTCAATATTATTGGTGGCCCGGGCCTTCACAAATTCAATTAGCTGCATTTTAATACTGTTTTTGCATGTACTCACCTGGTCCTCGGCCAGACTTTTGGTTGGGACCAATGTTATTGCGATTGACAGTATACCTTGCGCTTGATCTGCTAAAACAGCGCCCTGCATAATTGTCGACTTCCCGGCCCCAGTCGGCGCAATCACAAAGACATCGTGGCCAGCACATATGTGCATTACGGCCTCTAGCTGCCATGGCTTCAGGCTGCTATATTTGAGCCCCCTGCAAATGACATTTTCATACCACCCCGGCCCACTGATTTCGGGCTCCTAACGTAAGTTCCCAAACACAAACAGATCAATTATTGAGCTACTTCTCTCTGTTGATTGATTGCACCAATATATACATACCATGTGTGGTGAATATGCGGGTCGCTGTACAAGCCACTTCGACGGACCAAAACCTCTTGACCGTAAAACAATGGCTTATTGGGACGTGGGAATACATCACATGATCTGCCTCGGCAAGCCCACCAAATCCACGCTTATCTCACATCAACCCACGCACTCCCTCCTGCCTTATACGATTTGATCCCGCGTATCGCAGGGCTCTCAATTGGACACTAGGAACCCGTCCCAGACTGTTCCCCCCACTTCTCCCTTTCTCGCTAGGGGAACAGTCTGTGTTTACCTGACTAACCATGAACGGCAAACCCAGAGTCACGTGCGCGCATTGCCTCTGCCATCACCAGCGTTCCTGGGATTTGGCGTGGAAGATAACTCTTACATTGCAACGCGTTTTTAGTCATGCTTCGTCCCTTGTACCCACCGTCGGCTGTGGTTTTCTACCCACTCGGGAATACACCAGCAGTCTCCCTCACTCAAGACCTCTCTCCAGAGCAATCCGCAGATATTCTGCTTCTGGGATGTGGTGATCCACGCAACATTCTTTACACGCTCTATGCCGATGTAACGGTTTCCTCGAGTACGCACCAAAACCATCTTATATCCCATTGCTAACATGACGTTAAACCCAGGACCACGAAAATTAGATATTACGTGTTGTGATATTGAACCTGCCGTGCTCGGTGAGTCATTTGTGGATTTGTTTGACAAAGTCTGAAACTGCCTTCTCCAGCGCGAAATATACTGCTGTTTACTCTGGTCGAGGATCAAGAACCGATCGACCAAGTCTGGGACGTATTTTATCACTTCAAAATCGGTGACCAAGCCACGCAACTCTTGGTGCGCCAAAGTCAACGGCTGTATGAAACTGCACAAAACATCGAGACTTGGCGCCAGTCTTCATATGGCTCATTCATTAAATTCATCGACACTCGTACGCTGCGCGAATTGCGCCGTCACTGGAGTCACTATGCCGACTTCCCCAATCTGCCCGCCAGTCGCCTCGACAGGCTCCGTCGCGAGCAAACCCGCCTTTCCCAATTTATCATCGACAATAGACCCGCGAATGCTGGCCCGAGTCTCTTTGCTGGGATGCTCTGGTTAGAGGCGGCAGTGCCCATGGCCGCCCTTTATAGGCATTATTGGAAAACTGGAACCACATCTATGCTTACAGGCGATATTGAAGCAGCCAAAAATCTCAACCCGACATTTGTCTACTCGTTATCCGGTGAAACCTTCAACCCCTACGAGACTACCTTCCCTCAGGGATACCACTTGTCCCCTGCGTTCGCATCCATCACGTCGGACCCTATGGACCCACAAGCCTCGGATAAAACAGGTTCTCCTACGGACATCTATAAACGACAATTCAAGGCGTGGTGCAATGCTTTTCGGGCGTCCAGGTCCGTGGACAGTGTCACAATTCGCTTCTACGCTGGCGATGCTGTCCCTTTTTGCCGCGCATTAGACATATACACCTCCACAGGTTCCGCTCCCACCCACCTTTTTACCTCGGCTTGGAGCGCAGACCCGATCAACTTGGACCTCATCGTGAGCGAACCACCAGCATCAAATTTCAAATTTGATGTAATTGAAACTTCAAACGTCATGGACCATCTCGGTTTTCTCAATTTGTTGCTTGTCACGCGGCCGCTTCTGAACGAGAATCCTGCATCTCAGTCCGTTTTGTACACCGAACAGTTTCTTCCCTCTGACGAGAACGGCACGCAGCCATTTTTGGAACGTATCTGTGCTACTGTCCCGACAATTTCCGCCCTTCTCGGTATCGCTCCACTTGCTTGGGTCTCGGGCTTCACGTCTTGCTCAAATGTCCACCAGCTGCTAGCAGACACCGCGCTGCCCCTCGAACGTATTGCTTGGGTTGGCCCAACACGTGGTGATCACCACGCAGACTCAAACCCACCAGTCGTCTTGTTCGAAGCGGGCGACCTGGCGCAAATTCTATTCGGAGTATACGAAAAGATATTCATATATGAACAAGATATTTCTGGAATGTTGCGTAATATTTCGGCGGGCAGACTACGTTCAATGGCAGCCATTCATTATCACCGAGAAACCGTTGCTTCGCTATTTCAGCTCGTGAGGCGCCGTGTTCACCTCAAGACTGGTACCTGGGATGTTGTCGTGGAGAGGTTTCTCGATTCTGTGAGGCAAGACCAAAGCCGCAAGGTCGGAATGGAGTATTACCAGGATCTGTGCACCCAGTTGCATTTGTACGGTGTACATACCGTTGATTCCCTCAAGCCCAACTTGCGTAATCCGGTCAATCGCGATCCTCCTCTGGTTTCGACGAATCCTCCAAATGCCATTGTCTGTGTGGTGTTCACTATCCCTCGTGCACGTCTGCAGGTACTTCTCTCATACGAAACAACCAAGGCTACGCCCATGCTGCAATGCAATTTAGGAACGAAAGGTGGTCGCATGAACAGCTTTTCCTCTCTACGCGCTATCTGGGGGGAATTACTCATCAGCATAGATAATAAGGCTACTATTGAGGAGGACCCGCACGGCATGAAAGGAGAATCGGATTTGGTCGTCTCTTTCTGGGCCCCCACCGACGTCATATCACGTGACATCACGTCTCTTGCATTTGGTTTCAAGCGGACTCCTCACGCAATTCATGACTATCGTAATGCCCTTGGCCCAGGGTTAGAACTATTCAGTGCACGCCTGGGCGATGAAAAACACATCCGGATACTCCCTTATCGACCTGCTATAGCTTCAGAAAACCCATCGACCGCTCAACGGGCTGTTGTCCAGTTCTCCGCTCCAAGCTTGTCCAAATCTTCTTCGACTGTCCTAGGTGTTACTGGTCAGGTGCAAGATAAGAGAAGTATTGTATCGCTTACCGCCCGCGTCGATATTATTTCCACCGCCGAACAACAAGCTCTTTTGGATGGGGCGAATGTCGGTGCAACCCAGATTGCTCCCTGCACGATGAAGCTATCGATTGCCAAATATGATCACATTGTCCCGTACTCCTATCCGGTTCTTGGTGCACACCACAAACTCCGCGTTGCAAAGAAATCCCATTACGTGGAAGTAAGTTCCTGTCAGTCTACTCCACGTATGCTTCTGACCCTCAGGTGAAATCTAGATCGTTGTACCTGTATCGGAGCCCCCGGATGCTGGAGGCTACTCGCTAGATCGCACACCTATTCTCCGGCATGCTACATATAGTACTTGGAACATTCATCATATCCACACCGACCGCATGCCACTCCTCAATGCCCTAGATCCCAAAAATCACCAATGGCTCAAAAATCATACCGCATTACAGCTCTCAGACCGGGAGAGGGCCATTATGAGTGGCCGAGGCGATGCCAAGGATGCGACTTCCAAGCTATTCGCGGCGATCAAGGACAAGATCCACAAACTTCTCAACCACCACGCTGGTACCTGGGGGGAAAAGGATTCAGTATTCGGCCTATGTGAAACCTCAGGGAAAGTTCATACTGTCCTCCTTGTTAGTGGGATTCGCCTCGACCTTGCTTCGTTTACGATCGTGATCGACACAGCCGTCATCCCATTGCCGGAGAGGATGGACAAGACATTGGTTCCGTTACTACAAACGTTCAAACAAGCGAACCCCGTTCACAGACTCCCAGCAACGGGTGACGAAGCGACTGCCTGGAGAAAGCTGCTTCCTGCATTTATCGAACGCTCAAGAACCTGGCCCCACAAGGCAAATTGCGAGTACGACTCTAAGGGCAATATTCCGATCAGCGTTCGTCCCGGGGAGAGCCCAATCTGCACGTGTGGGCAAGGGATTGGCTTTGACGCTGCCGAATGGAAGGTTCCTTCCTGGAAAGCCTTATTGCCATTCGCCACCCGCGCTGCGATATCGCCATTGTTCTTCGTCCCCATTATCGAAGACGCCACGCAACTAGTGGAGAACCTTCAGCATGGGATGCGGGGAGTGACGGATGGGGAAATGGCGAGTCGCCTGGAGCTCACGAACAGATGTTGGGGTTGTGGTGATCCGGGCAAACCG
Organism: Ceratobasidium sp. 414; assembly: GCA_019616945.1. Lineage (NCBI taxonomy): Eukaryota > Fungi > Basidiomycota > Agaricomycetes > Cantharellales > Ceratobasidiaceae > Ceratobasidium > Ceratobasidium sp. 414. The sequence continues at coordinate 35,904 of WSTK01000285.1, forward strand.
AATTTGCTGGTTTGTAGTAGGTGCAAGCGGGCAAGATACTGCTCGACTATGTGCCAGCGCCAGGACTGGAAGGCACATAAACAGAATTGTAAAGCGCCTTCCTAAACTGTTTCCCCTCATTGTAAATTAGGCTGGTCTGCCCAAATACAAATAGTTTCTGTCATCAGCTGAACCGTAATTTGACCTACCCTGCGAATCGGCATTCAATAATAGACCTTGGTGCATGTCTGCAGAGGCACTGGTGGTCTCTACGTTCCTTGCCTGAAATGCAACCTTGTGGATCCACAGGAGCGAAAAGTTGATTACATATATTGACATCAAATGATGTGTCAGCCAGCTGAGCCAGAGCGTCAAATCCAATTTGTCTAGTTCAACTGGTCTTTCCCACAGCGCTTATCCGGGGAATACAAAATATCCATCACCTCATTTTACTGCCGCTTTATTACCGGGAGAATAATTTGAAATCCATACTCACTGGCCTGATTCAGTTATCGAATCTGGGACATCTCCTACCACTTCAATATTGACGACCATGTTCTGGAGACCCCAACGTGCCAGAGTGAACGACCGGCCGAATACACGCGGGATATTGAGACGTGGCGCCAGTCCTCGTACGGCCCGTTCCTCAAATTTGTAGATGCTCGCACCCTCGATGAACTACGCCGCCACCAAAAATATTATTCCGAATTTCCTAGTCTTCCGTCTAGCCGCATTAACCAGCTGCGCCAACAACAGTCCCAAGTATCTGCCGCTGCTTTGAAAGAGTGCGATTCCAATATCCCGCCTGGCCATTCTGACCAGGGGACAGCGCTCCGACCTCTATTACTAGCCTAACTACAACGTTATTGGGAAACTGGAACCATTTTCACGCTGGACGAGATTCAAAATGCGAAGAGTATCAACCCAACATTCGTATACTCGTCTTCTGGCGAAGAGTTTTCCCCTCACCCCGACCCATCTCTCCAAGGGTCGCCTACTTCCAGATTTCGCGACACTCTCCCCAGGCTTTACAGGCACGGAATCCACGGTTGCCGATTCAATGAAGGGCTAATTCAAGGCCTGGGGTGAATCATTTCGTGAGTCCAGAGCTGCAGGGACTATTACTCGGGTGACGCCCTCGCTTTCCGTCGTGCTTTGGACCTGCTTGTCGGTCCTGGTAACCTGAACAGTGGCGTATTCTCGGCGTGGCATGCCTCCCAAATCGAGCTCAGTGCGAGCACACCTGGCGCCCCCACCTCCTTCGACGTCATCGACACCTCCAACTTGACGGATCACCTTGGGCTGTTGAACACCCTAGTTGCCGCCCGTCCGCTTTTGAAGAAGAATCCTTCATCCTAATCTACCCTTTATACCGAAACACTTCTGCCAGCAAGTGGGGATGCGGCCAAGTCATTCCAGGATCGCCTCTGTGCGACGGTTCCAACCATGTCTGCCCTTCTCGGTATTGCTCCTCACGCCTATGTCTCCGATTTTACGACCCGACCCAATATCCAGTATTCCGGCAAGAGCAACCAGTATCACGAACGTCTTGCTTGGGTAGATCCATCGGGAAGCAACTGTTACACAAACCAGCACAAATTACCAGTGTTCTTCGACCCCCCAGACCTAATTCACACTTTGTTCAGCCTTTATAATAGGATGTTTGCTCTCCAACAAATCAAGATAGTCACAATTGTCGAGCCTGCCCCTGAAAAGATCTAAGTCGGCCATGGAAATCCATTACCATCGGGAGAGCCTAGTCGCCTCGTTTCAGCTCATCAAGCGCCGCAGTCAACTTGAATCACCCGACTGGGACGCTGTAACGGACACATTTCTCTGTATCAAACCCGAAGGGTCGGAATGAACAATTACCAAGACCTATGCATGCAGCTGCACCCGTACGACATCCACACGGTGGTTACGCTCAGGCCCGATTGGCAAGGCCAGTTTCGTGCGGATGACGCCTCGGGCTTATCTAAAAAATGGCCTACCGTTCCTCCTGTCCTTTTGCGTCGCCTTACCGGTCCCTCGGAGTCGTCTCCAAGTATACATGCAGAACAAAGAGCGGACTGGCATGTCTACGCTTCAATGCCATGTGGTTTCCCGGCGCGATGACTGTATCTCGTATCTGGCCCTCCAGACTGTTTGGGGAAAGTGTGTCGCCGTCCCAGGCTCTGGCGACATTGTAATTGAAGAGGATCCACTGGGTATGAACGGCAAATCTGGTCTAGTTGTATCGTTCTGGGCCTCGGCTCGTTGGCACTCCACATTCGACCACGACATTTATTCCAACACTCGGTGCAGACTTGCACACATTCTCTGCCAAAGTGAACGACAGCCAACATGTTCGCCTCTTGACCTATCGCCCAGCCCTCGCTTCCGACCTACCCCTCACGCCACAAACAGCTGTGACTCGTTTTCCTCCTCCGGCTACCGATAACAACGCTATGTCCGTCTCCAGTAATATGAACAAGATAGCTAGCTCTCACGTTATGGTTTCCTTTACCGCTCGGGTTGAGATCGACTCTCCAGATGAACAAGGACTCCTGCTAAACGGTGCAGAGGTCTCGGCCTCGCAGGTTTCTCCGTCTACCATGGAATTATCTATCTCGGGCCATCAACACTTTGTCTCATACCTATATCCGGTGCTTGGTGCCCGATATAAATTCAATGTCGCAAGGAAATCGCACTATATTGAGGTAAGTCAACGCATGCAGTCTCCGTCACCCAAGATCGTTGAACTCAATTTTAGGTTGTTATACCGGTATCCGAACTATTGGGTGCTGGTAGATACTCGCTCAATCCTGCCCCGATTCTACGAGGCACTGCATACAGCCCTTGGAACATTCCCCACACCCACCTGGACCGTCTCCCGTTCCTTGACCCCAAGGATCCGAAAAGACTCGACTGGCTCCGCACTTATCCTGCCCGTAGTTCTCCGATGGGGAACATGATGTCCTGGATAGCACCCCTGAAGTGAAATCCGCTGCTCCGGCCCCGACGAATATCAAAGACTTAATTCGCACACTCGTGACGCTCAGCTCTGGTATTCAAGGCGGCAAGGCCCGCGCTATCAGTCTTGCGAATCGGGTGAAGATGATGTTTATGCGCTTCTTTTGATTGGCGGACTTCGTTTCGGCCAGGCTTCGTTTGCGGTTGTGGTCGATACAGCAGTCGTTCCATGGTCCAGGGAAATGACGTCCAATACAAGCCTAAAGTCCCAACCTTTGCAAGACGTGTACCCCACTCAGGTTATAACCACCAAACACCAAACCATTGCCTGGAAGACATCACTCCCAGCCTTTGTCGATCGTTGCAGCGCTTGTGCACATCAACCCACCGTGGAAACTGGATTGGCGGAAATTTGGCCCAAATTGATGGGGAATTCGGGATTTGGGTCGATTTAGGGTGATCTGGGAATTTTGGCCTAGGCTGAACTTGAACCAAGTTCGGGCTGAAATAATTTGAAAAATATCATTGAGTCCCT